>PVJC01018886.1:0-10786 GCA_004026665.1 Murina feae | reverse complement strand
AAAAGCTCCAATCAAAAGACATCAAGTGTCTGAATGAATAAAAATGCATGACCCATACATATGCTGTCTACAAGAGACCCATCTCAGAACAAGGGACTCACACAGACTGAAAGTGAAGGGATGGAAAAATATCTTTCAGGCAAATGGAAAGGAAAAAAAAAAGTTGGGGTAGCAATACTTATATCCGACAAAATAGACCTAAAAGTGAAAGCCTTAATAAGAGATAAGGAAGGATACTTCATAATACCAAAGGGATCATTACAGCAAGAGGATATAACCCTGATAAACATATATGCACTCAATGTAGGAGCAACCAAATACGTTAAAAAATTCCTGGAAGATATCAAGGGAGAGTTTGACAACAATACAATCATAGTAGGGGACTGTAATACACCACTGACATCACTGGATAAATCCTCTAGACAAAAAATCAGCAAACAAACAGCAATCCTAAACAACTCACTAGATCAGATGGACTTATTGACATCTTCAGAACATTTCACCCCAAAGCCGCGGAATATAAATTCTTCTCAAGTGCACATGGGACATTTTCAAAAATAGACCACATATTGGGTCACAAGCAAAGTCTCCTCAAATTCAAGAAGACTGAAATCATATTAAGTATTTTCTCAGACCACAATGGCATCATATTAGAAATAAACTACAATACAAACAATCCAAAAAGTTCAAACACTTGGAAGCTGAAAAACATGCTATTAAACAATGATTGGGTTACCAAAGAGATCAAACAAGAAATTAAAAACATCATGGAAACTAATGACAATAAAAATAAAACAACCCAAAATCTATGGGACACAATGAAAGCAGTCCTGAGAGGAAAGTTTATAGCTCTACAGGCTTACTTCAAAACAAGAAAAAATGGTAATAAATCATCTAACTCTACAACTCAAAGAATTAGAGAGAGAGAGCAACAAAATAAGTCCAGAATGAGCAAAAGGAAGGAGATAATAAAGATCAGAGCAGAAATGAATAATATAGAGACCAAAAAAGCAATACAAAAGATCAATGAACCAAGAACTGTTTCTTTGAAAGGATAAACAAGAATGATGAACCTCTAGCCAAGTTCACCAAGAAGCAAAGAGAGAGAACTCAAATAAATAAAATGAGAAATGAAATAGGCAAAATAACAACAGACCCCATAGAAATACAAAGGATTGTTAAAAAATACTAAGGACAATTCTATTTTAACAAACTAGAAAACCTGGAAGACATGAACATATTACTGGAAAAATACAACCTTCCAAAACTCAATCAGGAAGATTCTAAAAAACCTCAAAAGACCAATAACTATGGAAGAAATTGAAGCAGTCATCAAAAAGCTTCCAGTAAAGAAAAGCCCAGTGCCAGACAGCTTCACAGGGGAGTTTTACCAAACATTCAAGGAAGAATTGAAACCTATCCTCCTTAGGTTATTCCAAAAAATTTAAGAGGAAGGAACACTTCCAAGCTCATTCTATGAAACCAGGATCACCCTAATACCAAAACAAGATAAAGACAATACAGTGAAAGAGAATTACAGGCCAATATCCCTCATAAACATAGATGCCAAAATCCTCAACAAAATCCTAGCAAATCAGATCCAGCTGTGCATCAGAAAGATCATACACCAAGACCAAGTAGGATTTGTCCCAGGGATGCAAGGATGGTACAATATCTGCAAATCAATAAATGTAATAAATCACATAAACAAATTGAGAGGTAAAAATCACATAGTCATATTAATGGGTGAAGAAAATCATTTGACAAAATCCAACACCTTTTCTTGATAAAAACTCTCAGGAAGGTGGGAATAAAAGAATGATACCTCAACATAATAAAAGCCATATAGGACAAACCCACAGCCAACATCATACTCAATGGGCAAAAACTAAAACCATTTCCCCTAAGAACAGGAACAAGACAGGGATGCCCACTCTCACTACTCCTTTTCGATATAGTACTGGAAGTACTAACTATTGTGATCAGACAAAAAGAGGAACTAAAAAGTATCCAAATTGGAAAAGAAGAAGTAACTGTCATTCACAGCTGATGTGATATTGTACATTAAAAACCCTAAAGACTCCATCAAAAAATTAGACTTAGTAAATGAATTCGGCAATGTAGCAGGATACAAAATTAATGCCAAGAAATCTACAGCATTTCTATACACCAATAATGATCTTACAGAGAGACTAAAAAAGCAATCCCATTTGCCATCACACCAAAAAAATTAAGATACCTAGGAATAAACTTAACTAATGAGGAAAAAGACCCATACGTGGAAAACTACAGGACACTGAAAAAAGAGTTAGAGGAAGACATAAACAGATGGAAGAATGTACCGTGTTCATGGTTTGATAGAATCAACATCATCAAAATGTCCATACTACCCAAAGCAATCTATAGATTCAATGCACTCCCCGTTAAAATACCAATGGCATATTTCACAGACCTAGAAAAAAACTTTCCAAAAATTCATCTGGAATAAAAAAAGGTCCCAAATATCTGCAGCAATCTCAAGAAAGAAGAACAAAGTAGGTGGGATCTCAATACCAGATTTCAAGCTGTATTACAAAGCCACTATTCTCCAAATAGCCTGGTACTGGCACAAGAACAGACAGATAGATGAATGAAATAGAATAGAGAACCCAAAAATAGACCCAAACCACTATGCTCGATTAATATTTGACAAAGGAGGCATGAACATACAATGGAGTCAAGATAGCCTCTTCAATAAATGGTGTTGGGAAAATTGGACAGATATGTAAAAAAAAATGAAACTATACCATCAACTTACATCATACGCAAAAAAATAAACTCAAAATGGATAAAGGACTTAAACATAAGAAGGTAAATCATAAAAATACTCAAGGAATCTACAGGCAGCAAAATCTCAGATATATGCCAAAGCAATTTCTTCACTGATAGTGTTCCTAGGGCAATGGAAACTAAAGAGAAAATAAACAAATGGGACTACATCAAACCAAAGCAAAGGAAACCATTAACAAAACAACAAGAAAGCCCACTGCATGGGAGAACATATTTGCCAATGTTATCACTGGTAAGGGTTTAATCTCCAATATTTATAGGGAACTCATACAACTTAACAAAAGGAAGATAAACAACCCAATCAAAAAATGGGCAATGGTCTTAAATAGACACTTTTAGAAAGAGGACATACATAAGGCTGAGAGACATATGAAAACATGCTCAAAGTCACTAATCATTCAAGAGATGCAAATCAAAATGACAATGAGGTACCACCTCAGACCTATCAGAATGGCTATCATCAACAAATCAACACATGACAATGTTGGAGAGGATGTGGAGAAAAAGAACCCTCTTGCACTGCTGGTGGGAATGCAGACTGGTGCAGCCACTGTAGAGAACAGTATGGAGTTTCCTCAAAAAACTAAAAACGGAACTCCCATTTGACCCAGTGTTCCCACTTCTAAGACTATATCCCAAGAAACTAGAAACATTGATCAGAAAGTATATATGCACTCCTAAGTTCATAGCAGCACAATTTACCATAGCTAAGATTTGGAAACAAAACAGCCTAAGTGCCTATTAGTAGATGAGTGGATTAAAAAAACTGTGGTACATCTACACAATGGAATACTACAGTGCAGTAAACAAGAAGGATTTCTTACCATTTGCAACAGCATGGATGGAACTGAAGAACATTATGCTATGTGAAATAAGCCAGTCAGAGAGAGATAAATATAACATAACCTCACTCATTTATGGAATATAATGAACAACATAAACTGATGAACAAAAACAGATCCAGAGACAGAAAAACATTGATCGGACTCTCAAACCTCAGAGGGAAGGTAGGAGAATGGGGGAGAGATCAAACAAAGGAGTTGTATGCATGCATATAGGTCTAACCAATGGACACAGACAACATCAGGATGAGGGCATGATGGAGGGGAATGGAGGAGTAATGTGGGGATAAGGACACATATGTACTAACATAATAAATAAATAATTTAAAAAGTGGTGATTTTCAGGGGAAATATTACCAAGGAAATGTTCTAAATTACTATTTTTAAAATGCATATATTCCACAGATAATTTAATTTAAAGGTGAATAACAATAAACTAAGAGAAACTAGTCTTTCAAAAGTAGGTGTCCATAATGAAGGTATTTTCTATGGATCAGTACTTAATTATGGTGTTTATTGCAAGCTACTTTAAAAATCATTGCTTGTGTGATCTTGACTTATTTAAAGTCTGATCTTAAATTTTGGTAATAGACATCATGTCATGTTTGTTTGAACTGAATGTTTCCAACAATCATTTGCTTTAAGTATGTTTCTGACAGGAATTTATGTCCTGATAATTTTTAATAAGTGACCTAGACTCAGAGAAGTTAAGGGTCTGTCTATGGTTACTTAATACATGAATGGGAGGAAATAGGGAATCTTCATTGCCTGTTGTTCTGTTACCCTGACTCTCTCTCAAAGTGCATAATTTGTTCCCACTGAAAGGTAACAGTAGATAGTTTATGTAAATGTTGAGAATAATGACTGAGTGACCCAGTATTAACATTCTCAAAATAAATCTATCTATCTATCTATCTATCTATCTATCTATCTATCCATCATCTATGAGCTATCTCTTATCTATAAGCACAATTTGAGCAGTAGCTCTGATTTGGAGAGGAAAGCTACTCATGGCTGACTGAAGAAGAGGCAACTATAAGTAAGAACATTATCTTCTGCAACTGACTGGGGAGTCTCAGATGATACAGTCCCTGGTAAACAAATTCTCAAGAATGTGTATGCAAAATATTCCATAGATAAAACTTTGTAAGACACAAAGTCTTTAAAAAATGAAGATAAAATTGGCATACATCAAACTGTACACATTTAAATTAAAGAATTTAATGCCTTTTGATTTTTGTATCCTATATAATAAAAGCCTAATATGCAAATTGCCCCCTAGACTGGGAGTTTGACAGGTAGTTCCACTGGGAGTTTGGCCAGGTGGCGGGACCAGCTGGCCCTCTCCCAGCTGGTGACGGCAGTAGGCAGCTGTGGGAAGGGTAGCCCTGGCTGGCAGCTAGCAGCCACTACGGACCCTACCCATGCACAAATTTCATGCACTGGGCCTCTATGACACCCATAAAGCTGTCACCACAAGAAGAATAGAAAATACTGATCACTGCCAAAAGTTTCTTCTTGCTCCTTTTTAATCTATTTTTCCCCACTCCTCCTGAACTTATAATTGGTAGCTGGAGTAGAGGAGGTGGAGCAGTATTGTAGGACTGAGCCCTTAACCTGAGTACTTGGCTATATGTCTGTGCAGTGTCAGAATTGAGTTGAATTGCAGCACACCCAGCTGGGGTAGGAGAATTGTTTGGTGGCATGGAGAAAACCCATACATACTGAAATTGGTGACCAGAAACCTTCTTAAAAATTGTTAAGCATAAATAAGACAAATTATATGAATACTAGAGGCCTGATGCATAAAATTCGTGCAAGAGTACTCCTTTGTAGCCCTGGCTGCCTTGGCCCTCACAGCTCCAGTTTCATCTGGAAATTCATTCTGAAGATCGTCTGGACAGTTGTTCTGCTGTTCGGCCATTTGGTCAATTTGCATATTACACTTTTATTATTATAGATAATTTTATAAACTGAATAATTCACCAATAGAAGCTATTAATATTATTCATATTATTTTTGACTTATTGTCCTATCACAAAGTTTTTTTGTGTTCTGAGATCTAATTTTCAATGTGGGTTGGGCAATTTCCCACACCAACAAAACTTTTCAACACCAGCAAGGTGTCCAAAAATTCTTGAAGCATGCTACTCTCCCCACATCTCTGCATGTTTACCAACCTGGGACCTCTCCAAACTCTCTCCTTTGGGTTTTAAGAAGTCCCAGAGGGAAATATATAGACAGAATAATCAACCATCCATAAATAAAATATTATTTAGAACAATAGCCTTTGGAAAGATATCATAGGTTGGCATGCTTAAACTCTAAAAAAAAATTGAGAGAGAGAGAGAGAGAGAGAGAGAGAGAGAGAGAGAGAGAGAGAGAGAGAGAGAGAGAATACTCAAAGAAGCAACAATATCCAAGATAAACTTTGAATAGACAAAAAAGGGATTTTATACTCATTTGTTAAATACATTTTCAACCTTATGTCAAGTCATACCATCTTCAGGCAGCTTTATGTAATCTTCCCCTTGAAGAACTTCAAAAGAACAAGTTAATGAACTTTCCACTGCTCATCCTGTCTTCTTACCCAGAGGTGAGAATAATTTGCTATTTGGCATGCTGAAGTTAAACAGAGTTTTGGGAATAAGAAAACTTCTGTTTGCATTCGGAAATGAAACTAATTCAAGGGAGTTCTTCAAATTATTAAATGATGCTCTTGGTAGACTTTGTGAAAAATATCTTTAGTACTGAGGGAATAACATTGACCATTCTTCCAGAAAATTTCATTCAGTTGTAACCTCAATTATTTAGCTATATTTAACTTAAAAGTAAGGAAATGATTTAAATTAAAATTCTGTTGGCAACTCTATAATTAAATATGATTAAACTATAGTTGCTAATAATGAGATATCTTGAGAAAGACTTTTGGTGGACTACTATCGGTCCAGAAATAGGCTCCCAAGTTTGTAGGATTAGATAATCTGTTTTATTTAAATATTTGAGATAGTTTCAATTTATTAATAACTTACATTAAAATCATAGAGAGACTTATTTATAAACTAGAATGTGAAATAATTAGATTTTAATATGAGATATAACTTGACATTTGTTAAGGAAATTTCCATCAATTGGAGCAGTATACTCAAGTCCCCATGAGCCCATGAAGCTAGAATGAACAAAGAGCAACTACTGTCAAACTAAAGTAGTTGGAAAAATTATTCTCCATGCTAGGCATGGCTGATCTCACTGACTTCTGGTTCATTTTCTCTCCCAGGGCTGGAAGGAGAGCACTTACGCTTTTCTCTCGAGAAAAGTTTGCACAATTCAGACTGGAATCAATTCATTTCAGGAAACCCTGATGATTTCTGGTGGAGAAAAGATATAGGGCAAATTGAGAAATAGGAGAGCTGTCTTTGGTGGCTATAGTAATTCCATTTCAAATTGCCTTCACTTGCTAATTTGTAGACTCCATAGGAGTACAGAACTCTTGTTTCTTCCCTTCTTTCTTCATCTCTCTAACCATCTAAAACATGTGGCTGGTTTTATAATGGAAATGTGCAAACCAGCTTCATCAATATAGAAGAGGCAGCGGGTGACTCTAACCACAAGTTCATCTTTCTAAGAAGTTAGCGGTTGGGTAGAAATTTGCTGGTTAAACTCTTTGGGGGCTTGTGTATGTGGGGAGTTACAGGACAGGAAAGTAGCCCATGCAAAGGCATAGAGATGCATAGATTGGTGATCATGAAAAATGTGCATAAAAATGCTAAAAGATGTAGCTTTATCTCACCTCCTCCCCCTACTCCAGGGGGTATGGTATGATAAGCCTAACAGTGGAGTGTTGAGATATATAGTGTTTCCAAGGATAAATACCATTTTTTTTATAACAGACAGTGCCACAGGTTAAAATCAATAATAAAGGCTCACTTAGATTCAGAGGTAAATGGGCCCAGAAATGAAGAATTCTAACCAGAAGTCCCAGACCTGGATAACATGCAGGTGGAGACTGAGAACAGGGGAGGGAATAAAGGGGAAGCATCCAGGACCTCTAATCCTCTCTCTGTCCAGCTTCCATCTCCTTTCCCACCTCATAACTACCCATAGCTATTTCACTGCTTAGAATATTCTTTCCCTTACTCTTCTTTGCCAGTTCCTACTCAAGACTGTTCATCTTCAAGGAGACACTTTTTCTAGAGTCCTTGTCACAATCAGTTTCCTGTACTGAAGACCTGAACCATGAAAATGGGATATAGAACTGATAAGTTTTTAGGTTACTTTAAGAGATAGAATAGGGTCCTGACCGGTTTGGCTCAGTTGATAGAGCGTTAGCCTGCAGACTGAAAGGTCCCATGTTCAATTCCAGTCAAGGGCATGTACCTTGGTTGCGGGCACATCCCCAGTGGGGAGTGTGCAGGAGGCATCTGATCAATGTTTCTCTCTCATTGATGTTTCTAAGTCTCTCTCTCTCTCTCCCTTTCTCTCTGTAAAAATCAATAAAATATATTTAAAAAAAAAAAGATAGAATAGGGTTGGGTGGCTATTTTCATGCAGTAAATGAAAAACAGGTTGGCTAAATAATTTGTGGGGTCCAAGACACAAAATGAAAATCCAGGGCACATTGTTCATAAATTATTAAGAATTTTAAATGGTGCTGTCAAAGCATTTAACCAAGTATGAGCTCTTCTATGAATGGGACCCTGTGCAACTACACAGAGCACACACACACATGAAGCTGGCCATGATAAAGGGAGATGAAGGAGATGAGTATTATTTTCACCATAAATAGCTCGATGATGGTAGTGGCAAAAATTGATCTAGACAAAGGAGCAGAATGAAATGTTGAAAGTTCCTCACTTGGGCTCATTGATCAGGCACTGTTCACTGGGAAGTTGAATATCGTTTATGAAAAATTTGCTTTTATTTCCTTCATTACCCACCTGCTCTCTCTCAGGCCCAACACCCACAATCCCTAATAACGTTTCTCTTTTAGGATGCTGTAAAAGTTTAAGCCAAAAGAATAACTGAGTCTGCTTAAAAGTAATAGAGAGAAGGCTTTGTCTCCACCAAGATAACAAAACATATTGTCTGAAACACCGGGGAAGGGAAGATTCAAGTTGATTATTTCAGTGCAATGAAGATAGTAACTGATTTCCCAAGCTGTATCCTGGAGACCTGAAAGAGACAATAATTTTCCAAAGGTGTTGTATTTACTGACCATCCCCCTTCAGGAATTTCTATTTATTTTTACTTCATACTCTTTAGTGCTGACCATTTTAGTATGCCATTTATTTCCATAATGATAATAATATTTATTTATGAAATGACATGAAAGCCAATTATGAGTTATATAATAAAAAACGAGTTTCCTGATGTGTGACATGGCTCTTTGAGGAAGACATTTAGCTATTGTGTTAAGTCTATTGAAAGATGACACAGATGAGCTTGCTGCTAAGTTCTCTCCCATGACTCATAGAGTTGCCTAGTAACTAACCCAGAATAACATTGCTGAAGCATGTCAAACCAGAGAGCATGGGCAGCAGTGAAACAGGACAAAGGTGCCTTAGTCAGTGGCCAACCTTTCTTCTCATTCATGATTTCAATTAGGAAATTTTGTGGCTTTTGGTCAGTGACCCACAGTGTGAATATGAACTTCTAGGTATATAACATCCCATCCGGAAGCTTTCTCTTTTTTCATTACTGATTGTGGTATAGGCTTCTTTGAAACCCTGATCCAATCGCAAAAGATGTGAGGGTCAGCTCAAACTTAATAGAGCAATAAATCAGTTTAGTCCTCAGAGGAGACCATGGGCTTATGACCTTTTTCCAGGGTTTGAAATCTGTTTGGGTTGCTTTTTAATTACGGAAGTAAAACATGCTCATGCTACACAATTTAAGTTAATATTTAAAGTCCCACTGTTATGTGTTCTTTCAAATACATGCATGTATTGTAATACAATTAAAATATATTAGCTTTAGTCATTTTTAAGATGTATGATTAAATAAAGGCTCCAACTTTAACTAAAACAAACAAAGCCCTAAATAAAAAATACAGGTATATTTTGAAAGAACTTTTATGCATACATATAAGCACAACCAATGGACACAGACACTAAGGAAGTGAGGGAATGAGTGTGTGGGAGGGTAGGTAATGGAGGGATAAGGACACATAGGTAAGAAAAAAAATGTTTAAAAAAGTAAAAAAAGAAAAAGACAGAACTCTTACTTTTTTATAAGCAAGCAGATACAACCATTATCTATATGTTCTGAAGAAAAATGATAACTACTCACACATAGTTTATTCTAAATTTACCTGGGAATTGGAGTGATCTATGTTAGTTTATTGGCTTTATATAGTTGTACCTCAGATATATTGTGGGTTCAGTTCCAGACCATTGCAATAAAGTAAATAATCCCCCCAAAATACACATACTAGTATATATGTGTGCAGGTATAGTGTTGAAATCAGTAGAGAGATAAAATAAGGTTAAGATGGAGAAAAGTTCATTGGACTTGCAAGTTAGATCATTATTGGTTATTTTTGTCTGAAAAGCTTTAGCCAGCTTTGTTTGAACAGGCTAAAGAAGAACCAAAAGATAGAAGCTATAAATTGCTTTAAAACATATAGGTTTACCCTAGCTGATTCAACTTAGTGGATAGGGCCTCAGCAAGCAGACTGAAGAATCCTGGGTTCAGTTCGGTCAGGGCCACATGCCTGGGTTGCAGGCTTAATCCTCAGTGGGGGCCATGCAGGAGGCAGCCAATCAATGATTCGCTCTCATCATTGATGTTTCTATTTCTCTCTTTCCCTTCTCTCTGAAATCAATAAAAATATATTAAAAATATATTGTAGGTCTTATTGTGATTGCTATTCTTTGGAGAGATTAAAAAATATAAAGTACCTTTTTGTCTTTAGTTAAAAACTAGGGGCCCGGTGCACAAAAATTTGTGCACTCGGGGGTCCCTCAGCCCAGCCTGTGTCCGCACAACCTGCCACCTGCCACCTGCCACCCGCACATCTCGCCCCACCCAACCCACACACATCACCTGCCACCCACTGATCAGGCTCCCCACCCCCACACCACCCGCCACCCCACCCATAGGCTCCCCACCCACAC
>PVJC01018885.1:0-22470 GCA_004026665.1 Murina feae | reverse complement strand
TACGCCTGGTCCCCCAGTTTCCAAATTGATTCTCTTCTAGTCTCTCTCTCTTCATTTTGTGTGAGGCCTCCTTCAGAACTCGAACCCTGAATAGGAACCCTGAACCACGCTGGACGTGTAAGGGGCTTCAATACAGGAGAGATGCCCCTTAGACTCTCTCTGATTGCTCACTGCCTTCTCTTATTTCAAACTAATATTTGCTGAACTTTTCTGAATGTTGGTTTCATTTCCCCTAACAAGCCTACTCTTGATTCTAAATACTTAGTGATAATATTTAAACTCCCCAGTTAACTCTCAATTCCCCCTCAAGGTCTTGACTCATTCTCCGAAAGGGAGATGTCAATTGTTGATATTTGTGCATCTTTTGTGAGAGAATTTGAGGTAAAATTTTCTACTCTTAGTGCCTGATAGCTGAGCAACTATATTTTATGTCACATAATCCCTTTTATTTCCCTCCTCCCACCCTCATCCAAACTATATGAAATTAAGCTAGAGGTGAGCATCTGGGCTAAGATAATCCTTTAGGTTGCTGTTATGGTTTTAAAAAACGAACTGGGATTAACTAAGTTCTCTGTCTCCTAAATTTTAATTAAGACACACAGATAGAGAATGGAAAGTGTTGGCATTCAGAGTTATTCTAGGACAAGAGGCATAAACCCTAAACTTTCCAAGAAAACTAGAATATGCATTCAACTTCACAAGGGACTAAGAAAGGGAGCCAATATTTTTCTTTTCTATTGAGACAATTTCACAGAACACCAAAGGTATTTACTCAGCCCTTGCATGCTTGGTTTTTGTAACAATGCTGAAATAATTTCCATTCATGTTACTCGCCCCATTCCACACACAGGTCACTTGTCTTATGAGTTTGCCATGTTTACAAGAAGATATTTTTCCAGCTCCACCTTCCTGGGGTGGCTCCCAGTTTCTCACCTGCACCCTAGGCCATTTCTGCCCAGTACGTTGCTCCTCTGGGCCCTTTGTCTCTGCAGCCATGCTTCCCACACTCCTGCTGCTGGCCTTCCTCCAGCCTCTGCAGTGTGATCGCAGAGGCAGGCCCAGGCCCAGCTGCAGAAAAGGGAAAGGGGCCCCCTGTAGCTGGTTGGTGGGTAAAGAGCAGTGGCTCAGGTTTTGCTGCTGACGTGAATTCCTCCTGGTTGCTCTGAACACGATTTAGGGGTGTAATGAGGGAGTCCTGTCGTGTTCACCACACGCAGGCCTCATCAGTGCAGAATTTTACTCGGCAGACGAACACAGACAGATGCACATTTCCTTCACCAATGAAATATTAAACATGACAGGTGCGTTACCCATCAGGAAAGCTGCATACATAAGGCACGTGTAACCCATGAGGTCCTCCCCACTCCACTTGGCTAGGTTCTGGGAGGTGATACTCCTCCTGTGACACCGTTCAGGTATTCAATTCTGAAAGTTATGGCCCACAGTATCCTTGGGAAGATAATTTAAAGGCTTTTGGCTTTAAATTAAGAATCCATTAAGATAATAAAATGTTTTCTTCGAGTTTATTGTTATTCCGCCTAAGGGATCTGTGGGGGAACACAGGATAAAAACTACGGAGAGAAAGATTCCCATCACTATGGAAACGGATTCATTTATTTTTATGGGCTGATTTCTAATTCCTCTCCCTGGGCAAAACTCCCACTAACTTCTAATGCTAAGAGATTATGCTCATTCAAAGAACATTGTGCGGCTCCGGGTGGTATTTCCTATTTGTTTGGGGAGGAGGGAGGTAGAGAATGAGGGTTCAATAAAGATTCGAATGTATAAGAATATCTTCCCAAAGGATTGACTCCTATCAGAATAGTCGATTGGAGTGAGGAGGCTATATGCAGAATTCAGTACCAAAAGAAAAAATGCAGCCCCCTCATAGTTACTAACTTGACACCAACCCTTTAAAAATGCAGAACACAGCTTCTGCAAGAGGTTCTGTCTGCTGACTATGTTAAGCTTAGACTCTAATGATATCTCTTACTAATGTATAAAAGCCATCACAAAGGCGACATTCTTTAGGGACTACAGTTTGTTTCATGTCAGTTATTTTTAACTACTTGGGTCTTACTACTTGCAGAGTTTATATTCCTTAATGGAATGCCAAACTCAATCCCTTATGAGCAAGCAGCATTTTTGTAGATATGTCACATGGCCCCCACTTCCACTATTAGTAAAATGGCAATAGTGATATATGGCAACTTCCAGGAACAAAGGAGCATTGTGATTGATAGCTGCTATTACCCTGAACTCAGCCTGAAAAGTGTCGGGGATATAAATAGCATGCTGATGATATAACTCAATCTGCCTTAAGAGAGCCCCTGTTGTTATTAATTTGCATGGAAGTGACATCATGCCTGGTCATGCAATGTGCTATGCAATGTCACAAACTGTGAGGATGGCCACTTGCAGATCTCTGTATCACAACATGTTCAAGGTTCTGGAATGCAAACCGGAATAGTGCCTGCAGAATTGGTAGAAAGATGGATGGAGCAATTCGTCGATCAAGTCTGACTGAACATCTGCCACACCCCTTTCAGGCAACTCAGACATTAACCATAAGCCCTGGAAGCCATGGGAGCAAAGCCAGTGAAATCATGATTCAGCAAGTTGGGGTTCAGGTAAAGTTCAATACAGTTGTTTGTGTATATGGGTGTGGGTATTCAAAGAAGGTCGTGAGCATAAAGGTTCCCTTGGGTATGGCAAAAGGTTCCTTACCTCATCTTCAGTACAGAGATTAGACTATTTTAAGAATTGGTTGTAAAATGCGTGAATGATGTGGTTTCATATTGCCAAGCATTTGATATTAGAAGACACCTGGAGGTCTGACCAACTTTTTCACCACTATGTTTGGCACAGATGCTGTTCTTTGCTCATTTCAGTGCATAGATGCACACAGCCCTTCAGGGGGCTGTTTACCCTCTGTTTACCTGCCTCTTGTCCAAAGGACTCTAAATTATTCTAAAAGTGGGATGCAGAGTTGAGTAAAAATATGTGTAAAAGAACAAATATGCATAAGTAAGCCTTGGGGAAGAATACATGATATAATACCATATATTCCAGGGATACATTTTCCAAAGCAGGGTGGGGTGAGGCAATGTAGAGTTTTGAGAGTTTTGGTAAAAGCTCTGGTATCCTCAGATTTAGAAATAAAAGCTTAGAGATATACATAGAAAGATGGAGCAAAGATACATTAAAATCTTCACTTTAAGTCAATAATCACATATTGAGGAATATGTGCAAAGCACAATGCAGAAATCTCTTCGCCCTCAAGGACTGTAGTCAGGTGGAGGACACAAACATAAAAACAGTGACTCATGGGAAGATGAGGAAAGGGAGGGGGAAGAGGTGCCTAAGATGATGCTAAGATTCTTACTTGAGTGACTAGCAAGCAATACAGGAGGATGAGCAATTAAATATTTTCTTCAATTATTACAAAACAGCATGTATTCACTCCTTCTGGCCACTGCCCCACCCAGGGAAACCATACTAGAAGTCTACCAAATATCCTTCCACTTCTTTCCCTATGCCCATTCAAGTGCACAACACATATATACATATAGGGATTTTGCTATTGGGGGGGGGGTGTTGGTACAATAATTAGATATTATACATATTTTGCAAGTTGCCTTTGACTTCAGAACATTTCATGGAAATATTTTTATATCAAATAGCTATATAATAACTATAAATCACTGACATCTGCTCTTCCTAATAGGCATTATGGTTGTTTTCAAGTTCCCACGCGTACAAATAATAAACAACCTTACACATATACACTTATATAGAAAGGTCTTTGATTTCTACAAGATAAAGCCCAAGAGTGGGATTGCTGGGTTAAAGAGTATATGTATTTCACATTGTAACTGAGGCTTCCAAATTTCTTGAAGCCATTTTTGCTCTGCCAGCAATAAGCGGAAATTGTTGGCGATGATGAGCAATTGTGAGAGTGGAGGGCTTGGGTGGTGCAAGGAAAAGAAGGGAGCAGCAGTTCAGTTTGATTTGGGTCTAATTAAGTGTGAGATGCCTGCTGGAGGTCTGAATGCGGAGACCCAGCAGGCAGTGAGACTGGGCTCTAGCACTGAAGGATCTAAGTTTGAGGGAGGATGCAGCAGTGGATGGAATCACTCTGAGGAAGAAAATGAGCAGAGAAGGCGGTGACAATAGATCCTAAGGCGGTTCCCCCACCACAGAGCTCAGTGGAAAAATTAGGAATTAGCAAAGCAGGCTGAGGATGTGTCAAGAAGGAGGGAAGCAAAAAGAGTGCAGACTCAGGGAAAGGAGAGGAAGAGACGGTTTCACAGAAGCAGGACATGGACTGTGGCGCAAATGTTGGCGAAGAGCTTTATTTATTTTTTTATGGATGAGAGTATTACTAGTACAGATGTCCCTGTCCCCCATCTTCACCCTTTGCCCCCCTCCACCCGGTTCCTCCCCACCCCAGGCCTTCATTGGGCAAAATCTTTAATCACCGGGACCTGAACATCTATTCTTACATTCTAGAGTTGGGAAACAGAAATGAGAGTTCCAACTCCCTGTGTGTATTTTTTTTAAATTTCATTTGTATCTACTCTAAGGAGTAGAGAGATACAGATATATAAAATATGCCTTTCTCTGAAAACCATTCCAAGGCCATAAGGAATATAGTAAAAAATACTGCAATAACTATGTATGATGTCAGAAGGGTTCTAGACTTAGCCAGGGAGTCACTTTGTAAGTTATATAGATGTCTAATCACTATGTTGTACACCTGAAACTAATGTAATGTCAACTGAAAATGAAAAATAAAATAATTAAAAATTAAGAACCATCCCAAGGATCACAGCTATTGGTGTTATGTTATGCTCCCCACCCCTCAGGACCTCCTTTGAGCTAGAAGCTACCCAGTTAGAAAATGGTCATGTTTGAGGTTCAACTTGTTCCCCACTCCCCTCCCCTTTTAGTGAACGAAGTGCCAGCATCACAGCATAAAAGCCCTTAAATCATTCGGTGAGCAGAATAGCAGCCTCTAAATCATCAAAAGGTGATTGCATCCTTGCTGACAGACAGGACCTTGGTGCTGAAATCACAGCCTCATCAGCTCCTCTCTCTGGATAATGGAAATAGAGTCCTCACCTGCTCATCTTGATGACAAGCTCCAGCCATGTCCCTGCAGCGCGACACCTAATTATTCCTGCCACACACCTCGTGACCTGTCCCAGTTTCCGGAGAGGCTGCAGGACAGGAAGTGAGCCTGTCCTAAATGGGCACACATGGACACACTTAAAATGTGTAACCTCCAGACGACACTTATACCCCCACTTCCACCCACTCATTTCCTTTATGAGTCATGGGCCGCCCTGTTAAACGGGGCTGCATGTGTGGGGAGCACTTCGGAAAAGAGCAGCCATTTCATGGGTAGGACCAGGCCGGGTCCACGTGGGCCTGGGGAGAATATGTGCAGAGGAAAACCAGCTTTTCTGCTCTGACCTCATGGAGTCAGGTGAGGCAGGTATCACATGCTCTGCTCAGGCAGGTTTGCAGGAGGTCGGTGTTTGCACAACAGTGATAAAGGCCACCCTGGGAATTGCAAATTCGACTCGACTTACAGCAGTCACGCTTGCCCCTGGAGACTGGGAGGATTTCAGCTGCAGGGTAAAAAACACCCAGCTCTATGCGCTGCCTGGAAATGAGGATGGACTGACAGAATGGAGCTGCACAGGAGACTGGCACTGAGGCATAATTGCAGTCAGGCCACCAGGGCTGGTCTAGCCCTGAGGAGGGAATTATCATTTTGATTATGTTCAGAAGGGTCTATTTATGCATCTAGGTTTCCTGATGGAGTCAGACTGAATATTTTTTTCTGGGTTTAAAACACAAAATTTAGATACAAATAAACAAACTTAGGTAAATTATTTACCTGGAGCATTTTCAATCATGTCTGTTGGATGAAGAGAATCCTAAATGAAGAGAAAGGCTTCCTATTTATAACACAGATAATTTACACCTGTGGCAGAAGTTCTATCTCAGTTTTTGACAGAGAAAGACCATGAATCCCCCTGCTCACCCATCCCTGTCTTGCCTGACTCTTGTTTTCCTCATGGTTCCTTGGGCCACTTGGCTCTAACTTCCCACCCTCCTCCCCCACCCCCACATTCACACCCCAGGTGACAGAGAACATTGTCTCTATGAGAATGAGGAAGTGAAAGGAATGTGGGGAGGAAGAACGGTGATGTCTTTGCATGAGGTAACCAGTAACTAACCAGACTCTGGATTCAGATACACTTGAATTTAAATTCCATCTCAAACACTTACAAGGTGCATGACCTTGGGCGAGTTACACTGCCTTTGTTTCCTATGTGTAAACAGAGAAAATAGTATGCAAGTCTTAGGATGGTGGTAAACATGAGATAGGAAAATAAATCAGCAAACAAACCAACCCACACATGCACATGTTTAATGTCCCTGGCACCTGGGAGGCATCATCACAATGTAACAATTGTGCTAAAGATCTATATAATCCTATAAAAATGTGCCTGATTTGTTGACTTCTATGTAATGAATTGGTTTCCCTTAGTGCTAAATGCCAAAAGCATTACTCAAGAAGCATTCTTTATTGTTTTTCTGCATAGAACTCTCCTATCAAGTCATCGAGGGTTTGGGGGGTGAGGACTCCACTAGAACTCAGTTTAATTGCACTAAAATTAGAAGAAATTAGTGGATTAGAAAGCAATTTCTAATTCCTTATGTGGCCCAGGAAGTCCACATTATGCCAGTTTGTCTCATTTGTCCAAAAGGTGCTGCAATGGACCACAAATCCCTCTCATGAAAATACCTTCCTCTGTACTCCACCACTACTGGTCTCCCCACCCAAGCTCTGCTCATGCTTTACTCTTAGAGATGGCGTGGCAGAGAGTCCCAATCAAGAAGGCTAGCTGTGACCAGAGAGATGGGGCCAAGGGGTAGTACCCACTGGAGACACTCTTGGAATGGCAAGAGCCAGATGGGTGAGCTGAGGCCACCTTCTCCAACCTGAAGTCTGCCATAGCTATGCATTGGGGACAGAAGATTAAACAAGTCACAATCCCTTAGTGTCTACTAAGGAGCATGAAAATGTGAACTGTATATAAATATCTATCATTATTGCCCATGATTGGGGAAATAGAGGGCGCATGGAGATGAGGTCCCTAATCCAAAGTGGGGAAAGCCATCCAAAGCTTCCCCAAGGAAGCAAGATTAAAGACTAGGTTGGAATCAGCCAGACAAAGGAGGCTGGGATGAGAATGAGGAAGGAAGAAGGTTCCTAGCACAGGGAACAGCATGTGTGGTGAGTGAGCTGGCAGGAGAGCCAATGCAGAGCCGGTCAGCTAAGAGACAAAGGCCAGGGAAGGCAGTGTGGACCAGCTGACCAGAGGGTTGGTTTTTGTAAGTGCACAGACCTGGGATCAAATTCTAGCTCTACGACTTTCTCTGTCTTCTCTATATGACTTTAAGAAGTTACTGAGCTCCTCAAAACATCAGTTTCATTTTTGTGAAGGATATCTAATATAATAAAAGAGAAACATGCAAATTTGACCATTACCACAATCCAATCAGAGCGGCTGTATGCAAATTAACCCAGCCAAGATGGAGGCCAACAGCCATGGAGCTAGAGCAAACCAGAGGATTCTGTTGCAACTGCCTGCCTAGGCTGGCTGAGCCTCTGCTCACGGCCACGCCCACCAGCCAATCAGAGCGGCTGTATGCAAATTAACCCAGGCAAGATGGAGGCCAACAGCCATGGACCTAGAGCAAACCAAAGGATTCTGTTGCAACTGCCTGCCTAGGCTGGCTGAGCCTCTGCTCACGGCCACGCCCATCAGCCAATCAGTATGCAAATTAACCCAACCAAGATGGAGGCTGGCAGGGCGGCTCTGCACTGGGAGCCTCCATGGCCGGCCGGCATAGCTGTGCCAGGTGTGTCAGCTCAGTGGGAGGGGGGGTCCGGCCTGGGTCCTCCTTGGGGTGTCCAGGAGCAGCTGTCCTGGGTCCGCAGCCTGACTCTGCCCTGGGGGCCTCCTCAGGGGCATGCGGGAGCACCAGTCCAGGATCCGCTACCTTCATCCACCCCCCAGGGGCCTCCACAGGGCGTGCGGGAGCGTCTGCTGCACAGTGCGGAGAATCCGAAGCCAGTTCGCTGCCCGGCTCCACCCCGGGTGTGTTTGCTCAGCAGCAGGGCCCCACCGAGGGATCCTGCACCAGCGTCCGCCCCTGGCTTGCCACTCAGCTCTGTGCCAGGTGTATCCCCTCAGTGGTGGGGGCCCACCAGGCGTGTGCAATCGTGGGCCCTCTGGTGGGAAACGTCCAGGCCTGCACTCACCAGCCCTCCCACCCCCCAGTGCATGAACCCTGAAGGGGCTGTGGGCAGCCTGAAAATGGCTCTCAGCCCCTCACCCAGGCTGGCCAGGCATGCCAGCAGGTGGACATCCCCCCCGAGGTGTCCCAGACTGCAAGAAAGAGGGCACAGGCCGGGCTGAGAGACCCCCACCCTCCGAGTGCACAAATTTTTGTGCACCGGGCCCCTAGTCATATTATAATAATGATATCTGCCTCCTGGGATCATTGTGGTGACAAAATGAAATAACATTACAAAATCACCCGGCATCTCCTCTGATACCAAGTGAGCACTCAGGAAACGCTAGTTGTTGTTGTTGTTATTAATAAAGAATAACAAGATAAATATTAACTTCAGAGGGCAAGAATGAGTCTCAGGGTGAGGGGGTGGGGTGGGAGAGATGGTCTGGCTGAGTCTCGATCACAAGGGAAGCAAGCAGGAAGGAAAATGAACACCATAGACCCAGGCAACGCTGATAAACTAAAAGAATTTTAACTTCCACAGCTGAAAATCTTTTTGTAAGGAAGGTTATCCTTAGCCAAAAATGCTACCCAAAAGACCAGTTATGAGACATGGAGTCTAAACTACCAGCAGCATGACTAGGTAGAAAAGACAAGTCCATGTGCGGGAGTTTTGCAAGCATATTTATACATCAAGTAGGGGGAGGGGAGAGAGTGAAAAATGTAAGCTGCCTGAAAATTTTACCTTAGCTCTAAGCAAATGGATGGGAGAAGGTCAAGCGAGTGGGTCCAGCCCTGGAATAGAGCAGAGTCCACATAAAGAAGTGGCCTCTCCTGTGGATTGAATGGGGCAGCAGTGGGAGGCTCACATGTAAACAAGTGGAGGCTCCTAGTTCCATGGTGCCTGGCTAAAATTATCTATGAAATAGCCACCTGGAATTCATCCAAAATGCCAACAGACAAAACAGGGATGTGAGAAATCTCCTTAGCTCGTCAGCAGCCATTAACAGACCAGAAATTTTGTCTCTTTCTCTCACTGTCCAGCTGCTAAAAATTAATTAAGAACATCTTAAAAATGTTTTTCTTATCACTGCCTCAGATGCCCAGGGAGTATAGACAAGTACACAGTCCACTCAGGGATGGGGCTCAGGCTCAGGTGCATGGATCAGCCGCTCAATGGTCTGTCACATCCTGGCTAAGAAAGGTCTTTGTTGTGAGGACTCTCCCTCACATGGCAAGACTTTGGCATCTCTTGTTCCATCCACCATATTCCACTAGTCCCCTCCGTCTATGAGTCAACAACACTACTAAATACCCTCCATGTTAGATTGTCCATCATTAACAACCAGCTCTTGAAAGCATTTCTTAGTCAAGGAAGACTGGCAACTCTTAGCCTAGACAGGATTTAGGGAGGGATCTAGAACTTCAAAGTAGTAGTCTCTGTAGAAGGTAAGTGCTTCAGAACATGTTCATGTTACCAATTAAATTGATAAATGCACAGTTCATAGACGGAACACCCAAAGTAAATTGATGATATTCACTTTACTTATACCTTTCTATCCTGTATTCACCAGCAAAGAAGAAATAATCTCAGTAAGAACATTAAGTTCTCATTTCTATACAATAAACCAACTCTGTATCTCTGGCAAGCATCCAGAGAGAATGAAGCAGAAATTGGTGCAACTTATGTGAATGGTGTAATTATGATTGTCTGTATTTTCAGCAAATTAATTTTTGAGGCTATTTTAAAGAGTTATCCAGGCACTTGCTTCAGAGAAAACAAAACCTAGCATTAATTCTTTATGTCATCTCACAAAAATGCTTCAAGGCTGATCAGATTTTGTTTATCTTTTCAGTGCTATTTCCAGATGCACTGAAACTCCATTTCTCCATACGTCCACCTTGCTCCGCCCTACAGGGAAAGATAAAATACCATAGCGTGTGTCATTAGAGATAATTACGGAGACTTCAGGCAGGGGAAGGATTTGTAGATTCTAGGTTCCATTCTAGAATCACTTTCTACTTTCCATTACGGGTCCAAATCACCCTCTGCCCATTTAATCTGGCATCCGGAGATCATTACCATGGCAGCTTTAAGGACTGGGAATCATCTGTGCCCTTGAGGATACAGATTAACTCTGTCCCAAGGCCTGCTGCCCACTGTCTGCCTGTCACACACCCTGCAAGCAGAAGGTCCCATGAAAGGCAGCCCCATATGCTGCCTTAGGCTTCAATAGAGAGTGGCTCTGACTGGCCTGTGTGCTCGCCCCTTTTGAGCTCTGCTCCTTACCCTTTAATTGAACAAATGAGGACGAGACCCAGAGGGAGGACAATCAGTCCTTCTGTTCCTGAACCATTAGTCACGTGAACTATTAAACAAGGTTGCTGTGTTTTACCATCAGGGCAGAGAAACAATGCATAGTATTAAAAGGATTCTGAGATTTGGGGGGGCGGTGAGGATAGATAAACAAGACTGATAAAGTTGTATTGAATATTCACAGTGATGATCATAAAGAATTAAGCACGGTTACCTAGCCAGAAAAGCTACCGTTGGTCAGGCAGGTTATGCAGTAAGGAAAGATGCCAAAAGAGAGATGTTTGGGAAAATGTGACAGTGAACAGTGTGAGCACCACTGCTGTGACCTCAAGCCAGGTCTCCATGGGTTACTTTCCTTTTTTGGAAAAGTGAAAAAAATGTGGTAATTTTCTCACCATGAATTTGATAAGTGAACTATGGAAGAGTCTAAATCAGATTAATCTGCTTTTAAAAAGGCAATGGTATATAATTTTAAATATTTCAATGATGTAAAATAAATCTAACAATGAATAGTAGTAGCAGCACGTTCTATAAGATTTCTGAAATGTGGCTTATTTTCTCATTCAAAAGATAAGGCAGCATAAGGCTAGACATATAAATCCCTGACAAGGGGGCCAAAACAATTTAACAGGGAAAGAATGGGCTTTACAATAAATGGTGCACATCTATTTACAAAAGAATGAAGTTGGACTCCTTCCTCACACCGTTCATAAACATTAACTCCAAGTAGATCACAATTTTCAATGTAAGAACTAAAACTATACAATTCTTAGAAGGAAGCATAAGAGTTCATCTTCATGACTTTTGGTTAAGTAAAGTCTTCTTAGAGACATTAAAAGCACAAGAAACAAAAGAAAAATATGTAACCTGAACTTCACCAGAATTAAAAACATGCTTCAAAGGATAGCATCAAGAAAGTGAAGATAAGTGAAAGAATGAGAAATCTCTTTTGCAAATTACATATAAGGTTTTGCACCCAGAATATATAAAGAACTCGTAAAACTCAATAATAAATGACAAATAACCCATTTTAAAAATAGGCATAGGATTTGAATGGACAGTTCTTCAAAGAACATTTACAATTACCCAATAAGAACATGAAAAGATGCTCATCATTATTAGCTGTTAGAAAAATGCAAGTCAAAACCATAGTAATACGCCATTCACACACACTAGGAGGGAGGGCAATAATAAAAAACACAGATTAAAAATAAGTATTGGCAAGGTTGTATAGAAATTGGGACCCTTGTGCATTGATAATAATACAGATAGTACAGATAGTAAAATAGTACAGATGCTATGAAAAATAAAATGTTAAACACAGAGTTACGGTATGATCCAGCAATTCTATTCCTAGGCATATACCCACAAGAAAAGAAAGGTTATGACCAAACAAAAAATTCTACACAGATGTTCACAGAAGCACTGTTCTCAAGAGCCAAAATAGTGGAAACAACCCAAAATGCCCATCAGCTGAGGAATGGATAAATATAATAGAGCATATTCATTTAATGGAATATGACTCAGCTATGAAAAGGAAGAAAGTGCTGATTTTAAAGATGGGAAAATTTAAGTTTAGAGAGATTGCATCCCTTATTCAAAATCATACAATATTCAATGAGCTGAGCTAGGTTTATAATGCTGGTCTATGGGGTTTTTATTCCCTATAGACATGACACAACAGATTGCTTTCAATGAATACTTGCTCTATGCCAGGTACTAGTACTTTGTATCCATCATCTCACTGCTCTGCACCCCACCTCTGCTGGGCTGGCATTTTATTTCTATGTCTAAAACAGAGAGATGAGCCAAAGGAGGAGTTAAAAGCCTTGACCTGTTCATAATACTGGAAATTGGGCAGAGCTGAAACTTCAACCCAAATCTATCCACTCCTAGAATCATCATTCTTTCTGCTAAATCTTGTTTTCTAAGCTTTTAAAAGATTTGTTACTCAGGCAGTCTAGACTGAGAAGCACTGAATTATAGTCAAAACTGAGAAGCACTGAATAGACTCCACAGCTTAACCCTTCTTCCTCCACCACCACCCCTAAAGCTAAACTAGTCACTTTATCATCCTTCATATCTACCACCTCTGCTCCCACATTCTACTCATTGGCTCAGGTGAATACCTTCTCCGATACCTCTCTGATAATTCAAGTCTCTCTCACCTGCCAGACCTTGGCCCATCTCCACCCCCTTTAGGAAGACTTCCTTGAATATGTTCACCTCTGAACAAACCCTGTATCTAAATACTTACATATTTAAATAATATAGTTGAGAATGTGACAATACGATACTTTTTCTTGCTCTTAACTACACTATAAATATTGGTCTGTAGTCCC
This sequence comes from Murina feae, assembly GCA_004026665.1. Classification (NCBI taxonomy): domain Eukaryota; kingdom Metazoa; phylum Chordata; class Mammalia; order Chiroptera; family Vespertilionidae; genus Murina; species Murina feae. Next base: position 9,489 of record PVJC01018885.1, on the reverse strand, counting down.
TCCCATTGTATAAAATATTAGTGCCAAGATCTTTTCATATATAGTTTGTTACTCCATTGATGTTCCTTTTCAGATTTCTCAGTACCTTGCATCTTTAATACATAACTTGTGCATTTGTTCCCTATCTCCAAAATTGTAGCCATGTGCCTTTGTCCAGGTGCCCAACTTCTATGCCACTTTTCTCCATTTCCTTCAATAGACCCTGCATTCTCACTTGCCAGGTTCTTGCCTTTGCCCAGGATTCTTCACCCTCCAATCTGGTAAACTTCTACTCTATTCGTTTTCAAGACTTCTTCCTCTGTCGATGTCTGTGATTTTCCCCTTGTCACACAGAATTAATGGCATCTACTTCAAGTTCCTATTGGCCTCTATTTATTTAGCACAATATCAGTCACTTAGAACATATCATGATGTATTTGAGTTGGCAAACCTCTGCTGATTTTAAATAAGAAAGCATGGCAAACATGTACATGGCAGAATAGTGGATTTTCAAACAGAAAGCCAAACTTCTGATGCTATATTTTTCTTATGAGCCTGACAACATTGGCTGTGGACTTGAAAGGCCATTTCCATAGCTTGGGAAATCACTGATGGGGTTGGCCTGTGGAAGACTCTGGCTCAGGACATGTGCTATTTTGTGTGCATGTCATGTATGTAGGTGTGTGCTGGCTTCCTTTCAATCAAAGCTACAAAGAAAGAAATTGGTGGGGAGGCAGGATATGCCAAATGCTCCCCTCTCTTTGAAGTCCATCACTAATCAGAGATAAAAAGACCTTTGCATCGAGAGAAGAGTAAACTTGAAAGCAGGATGCCTTAAGCGGGCCCATGTAATAACAGTTTCTTTTTTAAAAATTCCAGCTTCAAAATAATCCTGCAATAGTTCATTTTTAAAAGTCACCCAGAGAAGCTGTGACAAATAAGAATTCCACACCCAGGAGGATCTTATCAATAAGGGCCTCCAGAGCTCTCCTCTGAAAAAATACTCTTTTTATAGACAACTTAGAAGTTAATTGTATATTTTAAAATCAAATTGAGGTATGGGTGCTGCTATAAAAATCGATGAGCTGAGATTTTTAATCTTGAAATTGCTGTTCTCCCATCTCTCTATGAACACATTATAATAAGGATAATAGCTAGAGAGGAGCAAGCATATTGTATGAGACTATAATTCTATTGAGAGTCTCCTGATCAGAAATTCAACAGTATCTAAAATGGTGCCCAACCAATTTCCCTTTTGTAAGTAAAAATCTCATTTTTCTGTTTGTTTTTTTTAATTCTAAAGTCCCCTTAAAAGATCCAAGATTCAACTCCAAGTTCCTCTGAAATTTCCTCTTCAATCTGTGTTGCTGATGAACTAACATGCAAATTTTAGAAAAGATTTCAGTTCACATTTTCGTCTCAGCATGATGACTCTTCCCCCACTTCAGTCAAAGTTCATTATAACTAATGTTATGTCCAAGTGAGCATTCACACTGAGTGATGTCATGTCTCATCTGTAATATTTCTTCTGCTCCAATCAAGTCATTCTCAGGCTGACACATCTTCAGTGACAAAGATGCATGCATAGGAATGGAGGCAGAATTCACTTGAGATGGAATGGGAAGATGAACAAAGACAGAGGAATAGGATTCCTGGGAGAGGGGGACTTCGGGTTTGCTTTAGAAAAACCAGTGTCTTGGATATCTAGAGAGTAGAAGGTTATTCTGAATAAGAGGGTGTAGAGGTAGGAAGGAAGACACCTGTTACCGGCAATATGACAGGTGCCAGCTGCCTGATATTATGGGTGACATAGTGACCCATCTCCCCAAATGCATGTGTTTAAGTCCTAACCCCCAGTACTTCAGAATATTACTATATTTGGAAAGAGGTGATTAAGTTAAATGAGGCCAGCCTCCAGAAATGTGAAAGAATAAACTTCTGTTGTTTAAGCCACCCGATTTGTGGTATTTTGCTATGGCAGCCCTAGCAAACTAATACACCTACCCAATAGCCACCATCCCCAACCCCAGCCCTTTCTTCCTACCTGTCAGAGACCACCTGGAACCATAGAGTCACCCAGCTGCCTTGGCAGATGAACACAAACCACAGAACCACTCTGGCACAGAAAGGAGAATTTGCCACGGGACTTTGGGAAAGGTCTTCTATCCTAAAAAAGGAGAGACTGCCTGGACGCTGTCCTGGGGGGCATATACCTGGAGTTGTGGTAGCCACATGATACCATGAGGTGAACACAGCAGAATTAAAAAGAAGCTGCCCCAGCCCCATCAGCCCTGCATTAGCTCTGTAGCTGCCTTCCTCAGATTCTTTGTCATGTGAGACAATAATTCCTATTGTCTTCACCCATTTTAATTAGATCTATTTCTTGCTGGGTCCAGTGAGCATGAGCTGGCTAATAAAAGAGATTACATCCGTGAGGCCAAGTAGACCCAGGTTTCAGAAGAATGCCTATGAAGGTTTTGTAGAAATGAATGTAAGAATGTGGGGAAGAGAAACTAGAATTGAAGATAAACTCTGGGTTTCTAGACTAGGAGCCCATGGGAATAAGAATACCTATCAGGAGTGTGGGTGACTTTCTCCTCTGGAGGGGGAACTTGTTCGTTTTTAAGTCCATCTCCCTGAGTTTACACAGCGGCTCAGTGAGGGGTCAGCCTGCTAGAAGGACTGTTCTCTAAAACTGCTGAGAGGAACCAGGTCCAGGGAAGCAACTGAAAAGAGATTTGGAAGGGAATCCTGTCAGTGGCCTAAGTGGCTGCTCATACTTGCTGTGAAGTAGATATTTAGACCTCAAAGCATGGAAACCAATGTTTGAAATATATTCATAAGGACCCTTGCTATATTATGTGAGTCTTAAAATAATTCAAGTAAAATTCTTTTGAGCTATGAAAACCCTGTGCTCTGGGTGTCTATGTAAGCTCTGAAGTGGTAGTCTGTGGACCTGAAGTCTGGGCCCAAATCTACCACTAACCGAATGACCTTAACATGCCACGCAACACTCAACTTGTTGAGACCTCAATGGCTTCAGCTATAGAGGTGATTTGAACAATGATCTTTTTCTTGTTTTGTTTTCATTTTCTTATTTTTCTTTTAGTAGTAGAACTCTTTGTTCAAATAAATCATATTCAAAACCCCAGTAACTAATAAAACTAATAATTCACAATTACTGCACACTTAGAATCTGACAGCTTTCTACTAAGAATTTCAGGTGGATTATCTCATTTAATTCTTTCTTAACAGTATAAGGTAGGAAATTTTATTGACATTCCTGTTTTACAGATGAGGAAACCAATGCACAGAGAAGTTAAGAAACTTGTGTAAGGTAATACAGCTAGTAGAGGATAGGGAATCTGACTCTCCAGTATTGGTTTTTAACCTCCAGGGTAAATCGAAGTCTTATTTGACGCGCGTGTGTGTGTGTGTGTGTGTGTGTGTGTGTGTGTGTGTTGTGAGGCCTTTTCTGACCTCCTGGCCTGAGAGGTGGCCCCCCTATGCCTGGCATATTCCTCTAAGAAAGCACAGAACTAACAATATTATTCATGAGTCTTCGGTCTGCTTTCTTAAATAGGATATAAGCTCCTGGAGGGCAGGACTTTGTCTCACACATCTCTGTATCTCTAACACTAAGCACAGACATTGGCATAGAATAAGCACTCAATAAATATTTGCTCAACCCAGGGAGACACTTTCATATAGCTACCCCAACTGTTTCTCTCACACATCTCTCCTTGGTTACCTCCACTTGAGAGACTGGGAATGGTAACTTTGCAGTTTTCCAGAAAGAGTCTGGGAAAGATTCTTTTCTTTCTGACACTATAAAGCTGTCTGACAAGAAAGCTCTGTGGAGTTCTGATGCTTAGAGCTACTTCAGTCATTCTGTGATGGTGAGGGAAAGAGCAAGAGAATCACAGGCACACAGAACCGGAGCCTTAATGTTTTTGAGCCATCAAACCTTTCCTACAATCACCTTTCTTCAAGACTCCTTGCCATGTAGGACAAATAAACTCCGTGTGTTCAACACTGACATAGTTGTTACTGGAAGCTTAAAACGTCCCTTCTCATACATGACTATTTGGAAATTATTAAACATGGGTCCCTAACCTTAAAAAAAAGCCCTTAAAAAGAGGGTTGCCAGTGTAAATACAGGACATCAGATTAAATATAGGACTTGTTAAAAACAATGAATAATTTTTCAGTATAAGTATGCCCATTCAATACTTACAACCTAGTTATATTAAAAAGTATTAAAAATTCAAATTTAACTGAGTATCCTGTATTTTTATTTGCTAAATCTTGCAACTCTTTGTAAAAAAAAATACTTTTATTGATTGTTTTAGAGAAAGAGAAGAAAGGAGAGAGAGAGAAAAAGAGAGAAAGAGAGAGAGAGAGAGAGAGAGAGAGAGAGAGAGAGAGAGAGAGAAACATTGATGAGAGAGAGGAAACATCAATCTTCCTGCATGCCCCCTACTGAGCATTGAGTCCCCAACCCAGGAATGTGCCCTAACAAGGAATTGAACCAGAAACTTTTCGGTACATAGGATGATGCCCAACTTACTAAGCCACACTGGCCAGGTCTGGCAACTCTTTATGGATAAGTGTTAAGAAGCTTCCAAGAAAGGCAGAAAGGACACTTAAATCAAGAGCATCTAATTTAGCAAACAAAACCACACCCAGGATAAGATAGCAGCAATAATAACAAATAAGTTATATGATCCTTCAAGTTTTCAGAGAACTTCTATAGACATTATACATTCAGTAAATACTTTCTGTTTACATTATATTAAAAACACTCAATTATAATGAGTTATTTGCTCAAGGTGGTACAGCTAAGTAAAGAAGTTGAGACATGAACTCTTAACTTAAATTCTGATACTTTATAATAGAACTTTAACATGCATCAGAATCACCTGAAGGGCTCATTAAAACACAGATTGTTGGGCCTTCTCCCAGTAGAAGGTTTGGGTAGGTCCCAAGAATTTACACTTCTACCAAGTTTAGGTAATGCTGATGCTGCTCATACTGGGACCACACTTTCTGGAAACCACTGCTTTCTATTATGCCAAGGCAGCTGTTTCCCAGCAGGGCAGAATCCACACACATCTATCCTCTTTCCAAAAAGAGAAAAATCTAGGTGGTATAGCAAAGCCAAATGATAACACATTAACTGCAAAGAAAAATAACCCCTCTTTTTCTTTGCCTTGTATCATTGGGAGCATGCAAGTCACATGCTTACATGAGGATGAAAGAACATAAAAATGAAGGTGATGCCTTGTGTCCTGAACACACTGGTTTCTATTCACAGGAGTAGATGCTGCCCACACACGATGGAGGTTTTACTAAAGTGTGGGAGGTAGGAATGGGGTTTGAGTGTGTGTGCGTCTCTGTGTGTTTCTAGAGGACAGCCCACAAAAAAACGTAAAGATCACTACAAACTGCTCAGAGGCCTGCAAGCTGGCAACCCTGGTGCCCTCATCTCGAAAATCACATGTGGAACTTTGGATGATAGACCAAGAGATGTCCTTTCTTTATCCTGAGTCAATTACACTCTCCTTCTTTGTTTTCTCCTTTCCTTGTCTCCTTCGCACTCCCATGGCAGCCACCTACCAGACAGGAAGATGAAATAGAATTGCAGAGGAGTGGCCAATTGTAAGGCAGTCAAGTGTGCCTGCCAAACCGCAGGCGGATTGGGGGTGAGAAGGGGGGACATGGAAGAGAAGACAGAGAGCTATTTATTCTCCGAATCTCTGAGTGGTAATTTCACTGTCTACATAAACAGTAGCTGAGAGCATTAAAAACAAATATAATTATACTACAAACATGGTTCACATCCTTGGGGCCTCCTACCATGGGGGAGACTGCAAGCCTTTGGGGGACCTCTAATACTTTCCAGCTGCCCCAGACCCTCCGGCTGGTAGGCACACCAGGAGCCCTCACGTATCTCAGGTTAGCGACTATCTCTCATTTGCCCACAGTTTCTTCAGCTATGAGACAAGGAGTAAATTCTATTTTTTAATTTTTAGAAACATTAATGTTGCAGACAACTATAAAGAATAATATAACAGCAAATATTCATAGTCCTATGATCCAGTTTTAGCAATTGTTAACATTTGGTTGTATCTCTTCAATATTTTGTTTTATGGAATGAAATAACAATTATAGTCAAGCAATTTTAGCAACTTACCCTTTGCCCATTATTCTTCTCAGGCAAAAGTGTCATGAGGTTTTATTCCCATTTCATTTTAAACAATTACATGCATTACGAAACAAGATATAATATTTTGTTCTTTTTTGTTTATATAAATAATTCATACTCAAGGATTTGTTCTTCTCTTTGTTTTCACTCAACATAAAGTTCTTGAAGTCTAACCAGTTGATATAGATGATCACTTTGAACCACTCTACCCATTTTTCTATAAATGGACAGTTTATCTACCCATTTCTCTATAAATGGACATTTACATTGTTTCCAATATTTTTCACTCTTACAAGCAATGCTGAAATGCCCATCCTATTATATGACTCTGCACATACTCCAGAGTTTCTGTTAAATATATACACAGAAAGAAGTGGAATTATTGAGACCTACGTATTGTATCTTCAATTTTACCAGATGCTATCAATATATCTTAAAATGGGTGGATCAAATTATAGTCCCAAGACCAATTTCACCCACATCTTGACATCTCTTGATATTGCCAGACTTAGTTTCTGCTAATGTCAGACTACAGTAAATGGTGCTCCATGTTTTTTATTCATATTTCCTTGTAACCAATTGAGTTTTTCTGATTCAGTTTCCATCTCTGTGAATTGCTTATTCACATCCCTTGCCAGTTTTTCTGTGCTTTTATTTGTCTGTTGTCTACTAATTTGTAGGAATTGTGAATATAGTATGACATATATATATATATATATATATATATATATATATATAATACCATATATATAATACTATATTCTGAATATATATATAATACTATATTCTGAATATATTACACATAAATATTGCAAATAACTTCTCCCTGTTACGGCTTGTGTTTTAACATTATTTATGAGTAACTTATTTCTTAAAAGCAACCTAAAGAAGTTATTACAGACCATGGACTTGGCATTATCATATACAATCCTTCAGTGGGCTGGGGGATAAAGAAACAGAGACTCAAAAGCAAAGTTGTAACTGGGGAACCAACATTTAAAGTCATGTCTGAAAGCTACAAACCCAGTGCTCACTCTACCACAAACCAACATACTTGCTAATGTTTTCCCTCTTACAGAAACACTGTAAAGCCTCATTGCAGGTAAAATATGCAAAGAGAGAAGTTATGGCATCAGAAATATTCTGGGATGCTTGTTAAAAGCCCAGAGAATTGTATTCTGTAGGACTGGGGTGAAACCCAGAAATATGCATTGTAAACAACTCCCCAGGAGACAACAGTGGACCAGGTCAGTGGGCCAGACTTGAAGGACACTCTTGGGAGAGAACTGAGAAACGGAAGCCATTACTGAAGCCGGTTGGGGCCCATGGGCAGTCTGGGGTTCCCGCTCCCGGGGGCGTATTTAATGTGCCTCTCTCCTATTAGTCTGTAGATTCCGTGAGGCCAGGGACTTCCCTCTTCTGTTTTCTCCCAGCATCTAGCATAGCGCCTGACTCAGTAAATATTTGTGGAATGAAGAAATGCTGCACATATCACATTCTGTAGATAACTGCCCAGGGCTAGAACGAGTTTTAGGAAGGCTGGAACTTAGTTTCAGATTCTAAACTTCCCTCTCCTGCTGAAAGGAAGACAGGCTACCATAATTCATTCTGCATGCCAAGTGCTCTTGGCCTCAGTTAATTCACTGTATTGACCCTCTGCCCCAGATAGTTGTCATCTGAAAATACATATTATGAAAGCAAGCATTCCTAATTATGATTGTACCTATAAAATGACAGTCAGTTCCGTATAGAAGGAAATTCATGTAAATTCTTTACTGCGTGGAAGCTGCTGCTCAGAGGCATTTGTTAAGATCCCTTCAATACATTTTATTTCACCTTATCCTGGTGCCACAGGCAGGACTAGCTCATAAGGCCCGTGCCTCATGACATCTCTTTGAAGCAACTATGACTCATCGGCCTAAGCGTTTAGTCCTGAGAACTGTCATATCTGGTTTAGGCCATCTCTGCCTTCGATCAAAACTGTCAGAATTTTCCTTCTTCTATGCTTTAGTCATACACACTTGAGATGACCAGTGGGTCTTCGCTCTAAAGCAAACAGCCAATGAGGCCTTCAAGTTAGGCAAGAATTTGCCATGGTAGATCTGGGTGTGATGCAATGTTCAGAGACCTGTGGCAGGGAAGGAAAAAATGTAAACATTTCTGAAAACTTTGCCACCCCCACCCATTTCTGATTCCTCAAAGTACAGGTATCTTTGAATATCCTTAAAAGGTATAAAGAGGAGAGGCCCTGAGGAGACTATCTAAGCAAGAGCTATGACAGGACCATGGATGAATGTGGTTCAGGGAGGTTCTTATTTGTCATAGATATTTTTATTTTTAGAAATAACATTAAAACTCTTTTTAAAAGTGCAAAGAGGTTACAACTCCTATATTTAATCAAGAAACACATGGAGGTGTTGCTGGTTTGATGACAGAGATCAAGAAGTTATCTTCTCGCCCTAAGTTTGGCTCAGTGGATGGAGCATCGGCCTGCGGACTGAAGGGTCCCAGGTTCGATTCCGGTCAAGGGCATGTGCCTTGGTTGCAGGCACATCCCCAGTAGGAGGTGTGCAGGAGGCAGCTGATCGATGTTTCTCTCTCATTGATGTTTCTAACTCTCTGTCCTTCTCCCTTCCTCTCTGTAAAAAATCAATGAAATACATTTTTTTTAAAAAAAAAGAAGTTATCTTCTCTATAGCTAGAGAAGGTGATATTGAACCATTGTCTTTTAACTCCCAAAGAGTGTGGTGAGATTCAGTGGAGTGAGCTGAAGTGCTAATTGGAGAGAATAGAGGTGGGCAGAATGTCTTCTCTGGAGGAGGGTCTGGAATTCATCCTATCTACTTCTCCCAGGCCAGCAGCCAAGCTCAACACTCTCCTGATTGCCAGGACAATTGCCTTCTCTTCACTTCTCCCGCAGAAGAACCAGACTAAAGGTGGGTCTACACTACAGAGAACTGCTGTCTGGGCCTTCGTGTGCTATGGGTATGTGGAGGAGGAGCTTACAAACATAATGCATGAGCAGCATAGGAAATCTGTTGACTGGTTTTGTCAACAGTCGAGTTTACATAGCTTGAATGAATCAAATCCAAAGGTGTGTGTTTTTTCTCCCTATAAACTTACATATGGCTGGCTGAAGATATTTTAAGCTATGTAATTCTGATAAATTTGCACTTGACTCATAAAAATGTCTTTTCCCTATGGGCCTAATATTGTATGATAATTATTTTCTGATCTTTTTAAAACCCTTGGCCTTGGAAACAGGAAGTGAGAAAATAAATCAGAAAATCAAAGAATTCAGA
>PVJC01018884.1:0-30842 GCA_004026665.1 Murina feae | reverse complement strand
GTGCACAAAAATTTGTGCACTCGGGGTGGAGGGAGTCCCTCAGCCCGGCCTGTGCCCTCTGACAGTCTGGGACCCCTCAGTGGATGTCCTATGATGGCCCCAGTCTGCCAGGCGCCTTTTGTGTGTGTGTGTGTGTGTGTGTGTGGCCACTGGGGACCTGCCCCCAGCCGCATCTGAGGCTCAGAGCAGTCCTCCTGTGTGTGTCTACCTGCTGGGGGCCTGCCCCCAGGCACACCATGGAGGCTTGGAGCAGGCACCCCCTCTATGTTGATCTCTCATACTCTTGCCCTCCCCTGCATGTTGTTCTCTTTTTTGAGCATGGCCAGGGCTGGGTGCGGCCTGCCTCCCAAGCTTGCCTACTGCCCATCTTCCTCCAGCCACCAGCAAGCAGGGAAAACCCCGCCTCGTGGTCAGGCCAGCCTTTTCCTGCTCCCTGATCCCCGGAAGGGACCTGGGAAGCCACCAAGCAGGCCGCCAACTCTTTTCCACTCACCGGTCCCCTGCTGCCTTCCTTTCCCACTTCCCGGTGCCGCCAAGGGGTCTGGGGAGCTGCCAAGCAGGACCCCGGCCCCTGTAGCCTTGCTTTCCCGCGCCACGATGCCCCTCAAAGGGCCTGGGCAGCCACCAAGCAGGCCGAGACCCCCCCCTGCCGCCTCTTACCCGCTTCCCGGTGCCCTCCAACCCTGCCGCCTCTTTCCCACTCACGGGTCCTGGGTCCTGCGCTGTCCCTCCCTGCAGCCGCTCTGTGCACTCGGGAGGTCCCTCAGCCCGGCCTGTGCCCTCTCACAGTCTGGGACCCCTCTGAGGATATCCACCTGCTGGCGTGCCTGACCAGCCTGGGTGAGGGGCTTTAAGGCTGCCCACAGCTCCCATTGACCCAACGTCCCAGCAAAGCTGGCTGGACACAAGTTTCTGGAGTTTTTTCTCCTATAATTGATACTGTTCCTTGAAGGCCTGGGGTTATGTTCTATAATTGATACACTGTTTCTTTAAGGTGGCCTACTAACTACTAAGGAAGCCTCCTTTCTGCTTCACTTCGCAGCGTCTATAATGAAACAATTGTTACTTTTACTGGTTAGGCCGGAGCTGCTCTTTCCTTCAGCTCCAGAGGATTCTATGATAGTTACATTGTTTCAAATGTTTCAAATCTGTGTTTTGCTAGAGGCAGTTTAATCGGAGCTGAGCTGAGGGGCGCAGCTTCACTTTCACTCCTGCCGCAATGGAAAGGGCTGTTTACTCAGGTCCGAGAGTGGCGGCCGCCATGTTGGCTGGGCTAATTTGCATACAGCCGCTCTGATTGGCTGGTGGGCGTGGCTTACCCTGTCTCGGAGAAACGGTTAATTTTAATATTTCGCTTTTATAGAGCAGATACACACACACACACACACACATGCACACTGGAGGCCTGGTGAATGAAATTCGTGCATGTAGGGGTGTGTGTCCCTCAGTCCAGCCTGCACCCACTCCAATCTGGGACCCCTCTCACAATCCAGGACTGCTGGCTCCCAACCTGCCTGTCTGATTGCCCCTAACCTCTTCTGCCTGCCAGCCTGATCACCCCCTAACTACTCCCCTGCCAGCCTGGTCCCCCCGAACTGCCCTCCCCTGCAGGCCTGGTCCCTCCCAAATGCCCTCCCTTGCAGGCAGTGTCGGAGTGATGATCGATTTGCATACTACCTCTTTATTATATAGGCAAGGACATTTTTGTGATATTGAGTGTTCAGATTGTAGCTACTCACCATTTCCATTTTAATATTGTACTTAGATAATCTAGTATCTCAGGCAACACAGTGAACTTATCTGAGCCCCAGATTCCTTTTCTAAAGTGGTGGGGTTTGCAGCCTCTAAGATTAAGTACTATTTACAGTCTGATAAGAACCAATTTTCTGGTTCATAGATGGCCATCTTCTTGCTGTGTCCTCACAGGGCAGATGGGACAAGGGAGCCCTATGGGGTTTCTTTTATAAGCCCATTCTATGAAAGCTCCACCCTTATCACACAATCACCTCCTGAAGGCCCAACCTCTTAATGTTATCACAGTGGGGGCTAAGATTTCAACATATGCATTTTGGGGGGACACAAACATTCAGTCCGTTGTTGGTGGCTTAGAAGGAAGCCTCATTCCCAAGTCTCCACTAAAGGTTAATTTTCTTTTTCAAAAAAATGTTTTTATTGATTTTAGAGAGGAAGGGTAAGGGAGAGATAGAAATATCAATGATGTGAGAGACTCACTGATTGGCTGCCTTCTGCGTGCCCAACACTGGGGATCAAGCCTGTAACCCAGCCATAGCCATGATAGCAAATAGAACCTTGACCTCCTGGTTCATAGGTTGATGCTCAACCACTGAGCCATACCAGCCGAGCCAAAGGCTAATTTTCTATAAGTTAATGTGACAAACTTAGGTTTTGATCAGTCCGTAGTAAATTTGACCTTTATACCTGGTATCTGACTTGGAATTTGTGGAAGTTTCCCTCCTGGTACTGAGCTTCATTGTCCTACCAGTTCTTGCCCCAGCAAGTCCTGGGGCCAGTTCCCCAGGACTGGATGCTCCAGAGGCGTCAATAGCATCAGGCGGTGAGAACTCTTCTCTGCTCCTCAGAGATGCGGAGATGACAGGTTTTCTTGCTCTGTCTTGTCAAAGCCAGCCCAGCACTTGATGCATTTTTTAACACACCGTTTTTGTAGGAAATTGAGCTAAGGGAAATTTTAGTTTATCATCAAGTTAATTGAATTCAGGGAACTTGACAAAAGCATGTTCATGGTTAGCAGATCTGGGTTTCTGATATTTCTGCCTGCATGGCTAGGTCTTGAGGGTCACTGTCTTTATATTTCAATGGCTGGATAGACCGCCAAGCAGGGCCAGTTTTCACACGGAGCAGGGTTTCTCTCCCTTAGGACTGTTGGCATTACAGGCCGGACAACTCTTGCTTGGGGGTTGCAGCCCTCCTGGCCCTACCCATGAGGCCACTTTGATGGATGCAGTGGATTGCAGAATGGCCCCTTTCCCACTCACAGTCATTCTGCGTGTATTTTGCCCAGTGGTCATCATGCCCCAACATTCGAAATGCAGGCGTCCTGAGGTTTTCATCCTAATATCGATTAGCTGCTATGTGAGTGTAAATATCAGAGCCACTCTCCATCCTGGGAGTCTGCTCATGCTGCTCCCATGCTGCACAGTTGGTTTTTCTTGGTTGATTAAAGATGAGACTCTGCATATGGTACCAACTCTGTGGTGATTGGAGAAAAGACTTTCACGTGAGTTAAATCAGGAAATGAGGGGAAATTGTAGATGTCCATCATGGCTTGGATTCTACTTCTGTTTTTAATATGTTCTTATATCTATAAATAGATTATTTTCTTAAGTCACAATTTAAGTTGGCATTGATCTGATCTGTGCAAGTTCTTGGATTAGGATCACAGTTTTGCAACTGACTGGCTGTTTGGTTCAGGAGTCCTTGTCTGGCTATTTGATATTTGCCCAGATCTCACTGAGCATGGATATTGTTATTGAATGAAAGAGTGATTGAAAAGAGTCTCGGTGTCTTTCACTAACAGAAAAAGTGATTGGTCTTCCAATTTGCTCTCAGTTCTAATACAAAATGATTCTAAAAGTGAGGATTGTTTCTCTCTCAGATAGTAACCTCCAAGTTTCCTGCTAGTGCGACAGAGCATCCAGTTAATGCAACAGAACTGCCATCTTCATGGAAGAGAAAAAAATCTTAAACAACTCATTAAAGTTCTGATTGGCTGATTATACTAATCTGAGTTGTTCTTCTTCCTCTGTAATGTTTTATGGTGATTTCGTATTTTCTTCCCGCAAATAAAAACAAAAACAGCAATTATTTCTTGCCTCAAATAATTATTGGATGTTTTTTTTTTTCTGAAATCGGTCCAAAGTCTGAGCAAAGGGCAATTTTCTTGGCTAGAATTCACATGCTGTAAAATTAGCATTGCAGCTTCTAGCAAAATCGTGCTTCTCTGGAATAACAACTTGTTGAATCCACCCCTGGCTCCACCATATAGTCGGCACTAGCCAGCCAGCTGGATGTCCTAGGCAAGGTCATTATGCCTTGGCAGTTTGGAAGGCATTAAACTGCGAGCGCAAATCAGCCTCATGTGGTATTCCATACAGACTTGTGATGTTCAGAGGAGGCTGGGTAGAGAAAGTTTAATGCTGTGTCATGCATTTGTCACAATGATAGATGTGGTTGCAGATACTCAGAAAAATTGTGACAGCTTATCTGCTGCTCCTGATAAGGTGTCAGGGAGGCAGCAACTTGGAGTGAGTTCATGATGACTGGAATCATGTATCGATTGGGGCCACACAGAATAGCACGCGGTTATTGATCATTCTCAGGATTCTAAGGGCACGTGATTTCTCTCTCTTCCTGTGCATTTTGCATGATAGTAGTGTAGCTTGTTATCAGGCCAACACAGGAAAGATGATTCCATTATAGCAAGAGCTCTTTTACGTGTTCACAGGGAAAATGCAGGATAATATCCGTGATGAACATTTATTGAGCACTTAGGATATTAGGATATTCCAGGCACTGTGCTCCACACTTTATATACACAGTGTCCTTAACGTCTCCCAGTGAGTCTCTGAGATGGATTTATTTTTTAATTTCCTGTATCATAGATGTCAGCTAGAGCCTCCTGATTTTCGTAGATGGTTAACCTTGGCCTGTGCTCCCGTTTATATGGTCATTGGGCTATGGGCATCTTCCACTGTTACAGTTCCTAATAGTTTACTTTCTTAGGTTTCCCTGCAGCCAGGCCCTGTGCCCTCACATGCTGTATCAGTTATAACCGATTTTATTAATTTTCTGTTGCTGCTGTAACAAATTATCATATCTTTAGTGGCTTAAACAACACAAATCTATTCTTTTATAGTTCTTTAGGTTAGAAGTCCAACATGGGCCTGACCTAGCTGAACTCAGGGTGTCAGCAGGGCTGTGTTCCTTTCGGAAGCTTCCAGGGGAGGGTACATTTTTTGCTTCTTCTAGCATCTAGATGGCAGGTTGCCCACACTCTTTGGCTCGTGGCCCCTGCCTCCATCTTCAAAACCAGTGACACCTGGCTGACTCCTCATATCATATCCTTTTAACCTCCTAGTCTGTACCCTTTGTTTGTTTTTCAGGACCCTTGTGAGTTGCTTCATCCTCTAATTCATCATCAGCTGATTAGCAACCTTTATTCTATCTGCAGTCTTAACTCCTTTTTGCATGTAACATGAAACAGTCACAGGTTCCCAGGATCAGGATGTAGACATCCCTGAGGGGTGTCTCTGCTTTTCCATACTGATTCTCTATTAATAAGCTGTTATCTTCTTTGCTGGTCTCTATTAGTAAGCTGTTTATTTCAAGTATGGTAGGAGTTTATTTAAGTTTATTGAAGGCTAAAGAAGTTGATCATTATACCACTTTCCCCTCATTTCTCTTTTTCTCTGGAGTTATTGGCAAATCTCCCTCCTTTCTCTTCCCATCTCAGGCCCCTTGAAATCTCTCTCTGCCAGTGACAGATGGGTTAGCAAAACACCAAAAGAAAACAAAAAAATAAAACAAAACAGAAAGGAACTTCGGAACGATAGAGTATTCTTCCTGAAAAGAACCTTAGTGAGTATGCCTTTCTCTATCGCCCGTTAATCCTATTTACAGATTATGACCACCACCAACTGGGCTTACACAGGCCAGGGGCCACTTGGCACTGATTGGAGACAGGTGCTTTTCGCAGCTAGGGGAGGATGGGTGATGGTGCTACCTGCATCTAGTTTCTAGAGTTAAGGAATGCTTCTAACATCCTTCAATGCACAGGCGGGTCCCCACGAAGAATTATCTGCCCCATAATGTTAGCAGCCTCAGGACTGAGAAGCTCTGCTGAAGCTAATGGGGCTATGAGGTGGGTCCAGGCAGGGGTCTGCCTGAGTGCCAGGCCCAGGCCTGCAGACAGCCAGGCAGGGGCTGAAACCAGGAAGTAGAGCTGTCATTAAGAGAAGCAAGATGACACTTTTGGAAAAACTTTTCACTTTTCTTGCTTGTAAGATTATGCATTTGTTTTACATGTATCATATTCAGAGAATTTGTAAATATTCAAATGCAATCTGTTGCCTATGTTAGGCTTCCACATTTCTTGGTGCTACAACAATGTTTTCTACTAAATAACTGCAAAAATGTTTCTAAGAAGAGAGGCATAACTTGCTTCCCTTTAAAATTAAATGATGATTGGTTATTGTGAACTAAGCCTTTTTTTTTCTTGACTTGGAAGTCAGTGAAGACCCTTGCTGGTGTATCCCTGAATCAGCTGTTAGAGGCTGATGTTTCTATCTTACTCTCCCTCTCTTCCCTTCCTCTCTGAAATAAATAAAAAATATTCTTTTTTAAAAGTCAGGACTTTTTCCAAGTACTGATTTAACCGAATATTTATATTTATACTATATAAATATGTGCCAATTGTTAGGAAACTTTGCTCAGACTGTTCTACTTCAACCAATAGACACCAGTAAGTATGATGGTGTTTGCTACAATAATTCATGTTTGCTCTAGTACGTTAAGGGCAGTTAGTCAAATTTTGAGGAATCTTTCTTATAAATCATGGAATCCACCCAAATATTCATTAATGTGACCTTTTTATACTTTAAAAGCACTATAGTCTTGAAATAAACTTATATTCCATTTATTCAAAGAGCCCATGCCCAAGGTACATTTGTAAAGTATGGCATTAGGAAAGTGAAAAAGATGATGAACTTCTTAACATCAGTACTAAAGTAGAAGTTTTAGTGTGTTACCTTATAATCCTAAACAGATGACATTCTGATGAGTTACCACCCTTCCCTCAAAAAGGAGTCTTCACTTTATCACAATTATTAAAACATCATTTCTTGGTTATACTTCAGTATATTTCCCTTCACACATGGCTATCTCTCCCATTTTTAGCCTCCTGACATTTCTCAAACTCCTTCATATTTATTGGCAATCCATTTTTGAATACAAATAAGGTGATAGAAATAAAGAGCTAAATTAAATTGAATATCAAAATTCAATATGAATAGGGTATTCAGTGAACATCATCTGAAGACACAAGATAAAAATAGCCTTCTGTATCCCATAGGGCTGAAATAAAATACAAAGACTAATTAGACTTCAAAACTCAGTTATGCAGCTCAGATACAATCTGGAGCAGGGGTCCTCAAACTTTTTAAACAGGGGACCCGTTCACTGTCCCTCAGACTGTTGGAGGGCCGGACCATAGTTTTAAAAAAAAAACTATTAACAAAATCCTATGCACACTGCACATAATTTATTTTAAGCAGGACAGGCAGTGGCGGCAAAAACACCTGCATGTGGCCCGCGGGCCGTAGTTTGAGGATGCCTGATCTGGAGGCCCTGTCCAGTTTAGCGATCCCTGTTTTAGCAATACAACCTGATCACATCTATTGTCTCACTTTTCATTTAACCCTTAAGCTAACGTGAAAATGTTCATGTGTTTAAATCATGTCTTCCTAATAAAGTTGAAAGCTTTCTGTTAAACAGAATAAGTCATGTGTTAATATTCATACACATTCTTCATGGTACCCAACAATGTTATGCAAACAGATAATAAAATTGTTGATTGCCAAATAATTCCTGTTTCTTAGTGTCAGTAATATACCCTGAAAACTATTACCTTTCAGAACTTGAGGGCTGTGGATCACAAGGATTTTGCTCAATGGGGATAAATCAAAGTATGGTGCCAGGTATATCACAACGGCATCCCAGGCCCAATAGCCACCCTAGCTTCCAAACCAATTATTTTTGATTGATAAAAGCATTATATGGAAGGATGCTACCAGGGCAATGAAATCATTAATAACTTCCAGCAGTAAGTTCAATTATTAGGACAACACCATCATACTTACTAATTTCTATAGGTTGAAGCAAAACAGTCTGAGCAAAGTTTCATAACAAGTGGTACATATTTATCTATAATCATAAAAGTGTAATATGCTAATTAGACCAGACAGCCAAACATCATTCTGGATGTCCTTCTGGACAGAGCTGCAGCCGTGGGGGTGAGACAGAGGCAGTTAGGGGTGTTCGGGCAGGCAGGCAGAATGGTTGGGACAATCAGGCAGGCAGACAAGTGGTTAGGAGCCAGCGTTCCCAAATTATAAGAGGGATACCCGACTGCTGGTTTAGGCCCAATTCCGCAGGGATCCCTATGGGTCCCAGATTGCATGAGGGTGTAGGCTGGGCTGAGGGACACCCTCCCCACCCCACCCTCTCCCCTGTGCATGAATTTCATGCACTGGGCCTCTAGTATGGTATAAATGTAAATATTTAGTTAAATCAGTACTTGAAAAAAGTCTTGATTTTTAAAAAAGAATATTTTTATTGATTTCAGAGAGGAAGGGAGAGGGAGAGCGTGATAGAAACATCAGTGATGAGAGAGACTCATTGATTGGCTGCCTCCCTCACAACCCACACTGGGGAGTGAGCCCACAACCCAGACACGTTTCCTGACTGGGCATTGACCTCCTGACTCCTAGGCCAATGCTCAACCACTGAGCCAAGCCAGCTGGGCAGTTCACATTTTTAAATAATTCTCTGATTGCTCTGTTTGGGTGAGGGTGGAAGCTAAAACTCAATTGCGGGGCTCCTGTAGGGATCCATACAAGAGATGCTGGACAGTGGTATAGAGATGGTGATCATCTTTTGGGTATGTTCTGAAGGTCAAAGGATTTGCTAACAAATTGGATGGCAGTGTTAGCAACAGAAGGGTAAAAGATGAGTCCAAGTTGTTGACATAGCATTGCCATCTGTTGAGAAGGGCGCTAGTGAAGTTTGAGAGGGGAGTTCAGTAGATCATTTTTGTTTTGTTATTCTGTTGCAATTATGTTGTATTATGCAGTGTCATGTGATAACAGTTTATTAGTCATTGAAGTGGAGGTGTCTGGAGCTGATCGGAGAGGGCCGAATGGGACTCTACAAGTAAATGTGGTAATCATATCATATATACATGAAAGTGGACAACATATGTGCTGAGAATTGTGTGTTGTGTTTTGTTTTCTTTTCAAGTCGTTTTCAATGGTTTATGACAGAGGGCACTAACAGGAAGATCATCCCAGTACCTTTTGGGAAACTATTCTTGAACAATGCTAATTTAATTGTGATTTGCAATAGAGAGATTTCTGAAGACATGATATTTACCCTTTAACAACAAAAGGAAACCTTATGTTTTAGGGGAGAAAATTTTTACTGACAGTACTCATATGCATGTAGTTTTTTTTTGTTTTTTTAAAATATATTTTATTAATTCTTTTTAAAGAGAGGAAGGGAGAGGGATAGAGAGTTAGAAACATCGATGAGAGAGAAACATTGATCAGCTGCCTCCTGCACACCCCCTACTGGGGATGTGCCTGCAACCAAGATACATGCCCTTGAACAGAATAAAACCTGGGACCCTTTAGTCCGCAGGCTGATGCTCTATCCACTGAGCCAAAGTGGTTAGGGCATAGCACTTCTTTAAAAAATGGACAACCAACCCAGTTTTGGCTTCCATAGGATGTAAATGTTTCAAGTGGTAAAGTTCTGTGCATGTTTTTAATTTTTTGTATTTTTTAAAATTGCAATACAGCTTATGGGATATCATAGAATTTTAGATGGAATTACTGGAAACCCAATTAAGATGCTAAAAAGCATCTTAAAATTTACAGATGAGCTTAAAAGTACTTAGCTCTAATAGAGAATTGGTTAGTAGCCTCTGTGTTAATATGTTATTGATCATGTATCACTTGGAATGTTACAAAATGTGGTATTATTAAAACAATAGCACTCACAACTATGCTTTAAGATTTGCTAAGAAGGGAGTTGTCCAGAAGTGATTACAGAATTGATCATCGGATGAGACATTAGTAAATCTGCAGGAAGTCATTGCATAGAGGGAAGTGAAAATGCTGTTTTGCTTGGAATATGTAATATTTTTATATCTAGTGAGCCTTGGTTAGAAAACATCCCTATTAAAAAAGGAACTTTATTACAAATACACCATCAATACATTCATATTCTCTATGGATTCACTTTATAATATGTAATGAAATCACTTGCTAGTTAATTCCAATATGAGCGAGCAAGTAGAATACAGTTAAGAACACTGCTTAAAAAATAAGCTTCAGAACCAGAACTGATTGCAAGAAGTAGCAATTTTTTCATTCTCATACTTCTGCACTTTCTATTTTTGTGGGAAATGGAAGTGGAGGTGCTGAAGTACTGATAGAATCAATGTTCCTCTGTCATTACCTGGCAGATTGGAAACCCTGATCATATAGAGGAAAGTCCAGTCTCTGAATGAATATACACTTCAAATTCACTGTCCAATAAAGTTGTTGAGTTTTTACATTTCATACTGTAGCATGATCAGATAGAACCAGCAATATTTTAAAGACTTAACCCAGTTTGTTATTTGTGAGATGAACCAACATGTGATTGACATTTGTATAAAAATAGAGCAACAACATTTTTTTTTTCTTACTGTAACCTTTCTTTGCATATATGGTGCATTAAAGATGGGGGTATACCTAACTGTTTCTGACAGTATCTACTGCACTTTGCTATGGTAAGAGAAGGTATTGAGGACAGAGTGCTTAATACAAAATAGATAAGCTACCTGCTTTCATGGAGTGTGGTCTTATGGGGGGTGAGGAGATGCGCTGCTGAGTGAAAGGTTAAGTGGGAGAAAGTCAGGATGCTGGGAGAGAAAATATTGGGAAGGGGCTAATGTTGTGTGAGGTGCACATGAGTAACAGACACCTAAGTGGGTCTAAAAGGTGAACATTAATTATCAAGGGAATAAAGAGGTTGTGGAGATGGTATGTGTGTAAAGACTCTGGGACATGAAAAGTTTGGATCCTGAACTGAAAGAAGCTCCAGTGAGAAGCAGGATGGTGACCAGGAGTAGCCCTCCAGGTCCACGAGGAGATTCAAGGGCCATATCATGCAGGACCTGAGAATCCCCTTATATCTAAGAACTGCAATTTATTCTTCTGTAACAATTTCATGATCATGGATCTGCGGATTGGTGGAAAGATGTTTTCACTATATTTTTTCATTGCTATTGTTGTTTAGTATATCTTGTTTTTCCAGACTTGTAGCCCTCTGAAGGTGTGCACGGGGAACTTAACTTGGGTGGAGATAGGACAAATTGCAGTCTCAGGCACTGTGTGTAAAGTATAACATGCTTGGCCCAGAAATGAACTGCTTCCATCATTCATAGGAAAGGAGTGTCAATGTTACAGGAGAGCGAGGATTCCACACAGGATGGAGCTTGGGCTGCATGTCAGCAGAGAATCCTGAAGGAGACACTACTGTAACAGCATAGAGTGTGGTCTAGGATCAGGCTGGACACATTAGCTTTGCAAACTTGGAGACCCTAAGTCTTAGTTGTGAAACAGGGACCATCACTGAGCTACTTCATTTGGTTTTTCAAATAAATGAGATAATACATGTATAGCATAAAACCTGGGGATGGCATATCTAAGTTGGCTGAAATTTAAGCTTTTATTATTGTTGTTGTTACCACTTTTGTTGTTGTTATTTGATTAGATTAGTTACAAGTAGAGTGGACAGGCACAGAGTAATTGATGCTTTGGAACTAAAGAATATGCACCTATTATAAATAAAAAAAACGATACAGGATTCATATAGAGCAGTACTAGAAGGTCAGATTAGAAAAGTAGGACACATATTGGTGTTTTAGTTCTTGTGTTATAAACTAATACTTGCAGACAGCAAGTGGAAGCAATTCTGGGTTTATTTACTTAACAAACACTTCAAGTTCGCAGTGTCACCCAACCTTCCACCCTCTCACTCTACTCCTATCAACTGGGTGTTTGATGATTAGTACCTATAAAATGTGGGGATTTCTTTTTGTACCTCCATACTGATGTCATTATCCGGAGGTACTTAGTAAGACCAGTCATGACACCTATTTGTGTTATTAGACAGAGTCTAGGGTTTTTCTGGAAAATGGTTGAGATGGCTTATAGGGATGCGTTGGTAATGAAGATTGAATTAACACCAGAGGGAAAAGGGTGGAAAATAAGCATGAGCAAACCCAGTGTAAAGGTACTTTAGGAAGAGTATAGAGCGGGGTCGGAGCCCCATTATCTGTAATTTCACTCTATCACAATGGTTTTGTGGAAGAAAGTCCAGCACCAAGAGTATGCTGTAAGGGGGCCCAGACTTGTGTGGGCTCCAAGCAAGTTCTTCAGGAACCCACAGTGGACATGCCTCCCATCAGGAAAGTTCTCCCCTCTCCAGCCTGTGCTTACCACACTAGCAGCCCTTGTCAGACTCATGGATTCTGGTTGGAAGATTTACGTTGAATTTGTAATACTTTACATTTGTATTCTTCCTTTTGCTGTATGCTGTGTGCTATTTCAAAACACATCAGAGAGCAAGGAGGCATACTCTCCCATACTAGTATATGGAGCTGATTTTTTTTCTTTAAATAGCATAGGTAATCATTGATTAAAGATATACATTTGTAGCTTAATTCAAGCTTATTAAATATGATATTAAATAGTTTAACCCATAATTAATGTATATTAGCTCTTATGCTTATTGATCCCAAAGATCAAAGATAACACTCTTATGAGTCAAGAGCTTTTTACATTATTCTGGACCCAGATAATAAGATTTGCATTACTCATTGGAATACAAGTATAAATTCATCAGCAAAGAGTGGTTGGATCATATTATTCTCCTGTGTACCACCATCCCAGCAATTCCATCTAGTAGGAAGAGCATCTTTACCCTGCTCAGCAAGGACATGCCCCTTTGACCTCTGTACCCCAGCCGTGCATAGACCAGATGTGTCCCTGCCTCAGTGCCTTTGCAGCTGCCATATGTTCCTTTGTAAACGTTTTGAAAGAACTTCATACCTTGAGCTGGCTCATCTTTATCATCTTGCGACTTATTTAAAGGTTTTGTCCATAGAGAGGCTCATTCCCATATTTGTTTCCTTATATAAGATTTAAATTAATCATGTGAGAGTAATATAAAATATGAAAACAGATTTTTAAAAATTATTTAAAATGAACTTTATAAATTGATATACATATTTATTTTTATTGATTTCAGAGAGGAAAGGGGGGGGGGAGAGAGAGAGAGAATCATCAATGATGAGAGAGAATCGTTGATCGACTGCCTCCTGCATGCCCCATATTGGGAAGCAAGCCTACAATCTAGGCATGTGTTCTGACTAGAAATTGAACTGTGACCTCTTGGTTCATAGGTTGACATTCAACCACTGAGCACACTCTCCAGGATAAAATAAACCTTAGAATTTAGGAATCAAGTCCTGATGTGAGTACAATAGGAATGGTTTTCAAGTACAGATATCTAGTGAAGGATGTGATATTTTTAAAATGAAAATTTTAAATCAACTAATTGGGCATTAATATATCTTTATCACTGACTAATTTTAACTATTTAGAGGGTTGTTTGGAAATTTGATAAATTCAAGAATAAATAGTCTTATGTAATATTAAAGGGATTTTGATAATCATGTGTCCATTTTGGTTTGACATTCTAAAGTGTGATTGTGGTTTTGATTCTGTTAGAATAACATCATATAAAAATCAAATTCATTCTGTCTGAATATCCATTTTAATAATATATAAACCAGTTTCAGCCACATTATCAGTAAAAGCATCATACCCTATACTACATACACATTGAAGGAAGATAAATATAATTAGTTTTAAACCTGGAACTATAATACTCACCTGTTAATTCATTCTGCAGATCTAGTCACTGATGCTCTGGTACTGTCTGTCCTAACTCTGCTTCCTTCCATTTCATCCTCATCACTTCTCTTTTCTGCACAATTGTCTGTTCTTCCAGTCTCTAAGTAGCCTCTTTCCTTTTGGAAACTCACATTCTTGCTAAACCATCATCCTGAGCCGAGTCTGGTGGATAGAGAGAAATGTAGCCTTTCTCTAAAACCTTCAACAACTTTGTACTGAAAAAGTAATAAAGACTAAACTCCTCACAGCGCCACTCATGTCCCAGTTACATGTCCAGCCGCTTTTTCTGCAGCATCCCTTGATCCTCCTTTCCTCTGGCCCTGCCTGACCCACTGCCGTTGAGATCATTCCTTGCATAGCTAACCTCCCAGAACTTTACTTAGCTTCTCCTCAGTGGAGACAACTGGAGCTACATTTGGCTTCATATTTTTGGTAGTCTTGTCA
Source organism: Murina feae (assembly GCA_004026665.1). NCBI lineage: Eukaryota > Metazoa > Chordata > Mammalia > Chiroptera > Vespertilionidae > Murina > Murina feae. The sequence goes on along the minus strand of PVJC01018884.1, from coordinate 16,614 downwards.
GGTCTGAATACCTCCCAGTATTATAAACTCCAAGGAACCAACCTCGTGTTTTATTCTTGCTGTCTTGCCCAGTTAATGGCATGGTGGCTGACACATAGTTATTGCTGGGTAGATATTTGTGAGTTGAAGATTGTGTCCTGCCAAGCACAGTACAATTTACCAGTGACCACTCTATTTACTCAGGGTTTTCTAAAGACATTTTTTTGCAACCAAACACTAGAAACGAGTCACTCAGACCAAGCAGCAAAGAATCAAGTTTGATTCTCCATCAGTTATCTTTTCTCTTGGGAGTCAATGGTATAGGGCAGTGGGTCTCAGACGTTGGTTCATGTCCCCACCATTGGGGGCTTGTTGTAACTCAAACTGCTAAGTCTCAGACCAACAGTTTCTGACTTAGTCTTGGCAAAGTCCAAGAAGGTGCAAGTCTAACAGGAATCCAGGGGATGTGATTGCTGCTGTACAAGGCCCCCCCACTGAGAGAATGGCAGGTTTTGCGGGAGCAGCAATGGCGTGGTACTCTGTCCTGGATTACTGAGTCAGAGAATGCACACTCGGGGGATAATCAGGTCATGCATATTTCATGTGCCCTTCGGTTTTTTTAATTAAATATTATTGGGGTGACATGTACCCCTTTGTTTTAGAGTTTCTTTACCTAATGAGAAGGTGCTTCCCCACCTCTGCTCCTCTGGACTTGACCTTATTGGCAGGGCGAATGTTTTAACCTACTGAGTGCGTACACGGAACGTTGCTTTAGTTTGTTGTCCCATGCTTGGTTACTTAAAAGAATTTCTGTTTTTCTGTTGATCACAGATCTTCTCAGTGCTTTCCCGGTGGGAGCTCAGTTAATCCTCATGGTATTCCTAGGGGTTGATTCTATTTTTCTAATGAGGGCAGGTTAGGCCATTGGTCTGAGGCCATATCCACAGTAAAGGTAGGTGAACCAGCGGTCTCACCAGGGTACCTCACACCTGCTTTGGTCTCTCTTTAGGTAAAAAGAGCTGCTGTTGTCCTTGTTTCACCTGTGGCCTGATGCCACACATCCTTTTGGCATTTCCTGTTCACCCCTGGTTTAAGGTGCCCTCTGGGAATCACAGGATTTTTACGCTTGAATGCAAAAGCCCAAGGAGCCATCACTCTTTAAGAAAGTGTGTCTTAATCAGATTTATTTTGGTCTGTGAGTGCAGCTGCACATTACCATTACAGTGTATTTTTACCACTGGCTTTATAAAAAATGACAGCGCACGGCAAATGGCCCCATTCTGAAGAAAAGAGTGGCTCCTCTGATCATATGATTTTGCACTTTTGAATTTATAGTTTTACATGCATCATCATCTTCAGTTTTAAACATAAAAGCAACAACAGAAAACTGTGAAGCATGGTCCTGATTTTACAGAGAAGAAGCTGAGTCTCAGGGAGGTGGAAGAAATTATTTAAGGCCAAATCATAAAAGCAGAATCCAGGTTTAGCTCCAGGTTTTTAGTTCTCAGTTCAGTGTGGATGTTCCTTCATGAAAATGAAGTGTGTATGCTTTCTAAAGTTTAGGGGAAATTTTGCAAATAATGAATACCAATTTAAGTTAGATTTTTGACTGTTCACCCATTAAACATATTTACTGAGCCCCTTCTTCACACCAGGCATTCTCCTAGGCAATTGGAATATATTAGTGTACAAAACATAGAGACACATATTACTCTGGAGTTTATGCTGTAATGGTGGGAGACTGACAATAAGCAATAAACATAAACGAGTAAACTACATTATATGTTAGAAGCCAACATGTTTTATAGAACATAAAAGAGATGTATAACAAGGCAAGGGAGAAAGGAGAGCAGACAAGTGGATGTCATTGAAATTTTTCTTTGGGCAGTTAGGTAGAAGTGACCCTTATGCAAGAAGTAAAGGAGGTGAAGGAGTGGACCGTTAACCTGTCTGAGAGAAGACTGGGCCAGGCACAGAGCGCAGCAGGGATAAGGGACCACATATGTGGGTGGGATTTGTGAATAAAAAGAAGGATGATGTGTCTATGGGGAGAATAAAGGGAAATACTCTCAACCGTAAGAAGAGATGAAATATTGTTATTTGCAACACCATCGATGGCCTTTGAGACTATTATGCTAAGTGAAATAAGTCAGAAAAAACTAAGAACCATATGATTTCACTCATAAGTGGGCTATAAACCTGAAACTCATAGACACAGACAACAGTATGGGTGGCTACCAGAAGTAAAGGGTAAACGGGGCCAAATATATGGTGATGGATGATGATTTGACTTTGAGTGGTTGGAACACAATGCAATATATACAGATCATGTATCATAGACATGTACACTTGAAACCTATAGGATCCTATCAACCAGTGCCACCTCTAAAAGGCTTCTTGAGCACCCAGATGTCAGTGTTGCGTCAGCAGGGGGAAGAGGACTCTAGGTCCAAGCTGGGGAGCGTGCCTCCATACTCATCAGCATGTGCATGTTGCTTAAAGTCAGGAGACTGGATGAGATCAACAAGGAAGTGAGTGTGAATGGACAAGAGCCACTGAGCTCCAGTGCAATGTTGTGGGGAGACCAGGGAAAGGAAGAAACAGCAGATGAGTGGGGGGAGTGGTCAGTGAAGTAGAAGGAAAACCAGCCAAGTATGACGTCCATAAAGTCAAACAGGACTAGGCAAGACCTTGGTTGTAATGAAGACTGCAGTGCTGCGATAGCTAAACCAACCAGGCTTGAGAACTGGCCGTGCATTTGGCACAGGTAAGGCCACTGTGGATCCTGAGAAAAGCAGTTGTCATGGGTGGCAGGAGCGCACACACAGCGCAATATATACGTCTTGGAACATAGAAACCCACACTTGAAACCTGGTGTTGACCAATGTCACCCCAATAAATTTAATTAAGAAAAAAGCTGAATGCAGTGTTCTCCATAGAATGTGAGACACAGGGGAGTTTGGGGAAAGTGGATTGTTCGCAGAAGTTTGCTCTGAGAAGTAAGTACACCAGTTTTGGGCTGCTTTAGTTAGGTTTCCCTGATTCAGTTCTTTGGGGGGTGGTACAAAAAGAGAGACAAGTCCTAACCAGTTTGGATCGGTGGATAGAGCATCAGCCTGCAGACTGAGGGGTCCCAGGTTTGATTCCGGTCAAGGGCATATACCTTGGTTGTGGGCACATCCCCAGTGGGGAGTGTGCAGGAGGCAGCTGATCCAGGTTTCTCTCTCATCGATGTTTCTAACTCTCTAGCCATCTCCCTTTCTCTCTGTAAAAAAAAAAAAACAATAAAATGTATTTTTTGAAAGAGAGAGATGCACACACACACACACACACAAACACAAACCAACATTGAAAGAGAGACACAGAGAAACTCCTAAAACAAAGACGGGAGAAAGGAAGGAGAGACACAACAGAATGGTTGACTCAGAGAGATCACTGGGGACACAGCTTCCAGAGGGCACGTGTTAAGGGCAGACACATTATGAAATCTGTTCATTTCCAGCTTCCTCTTTTCTTTCTGATGAATAATTAATTGGGTCTTCTGTGAACAAGCGACTCAAATACACATATTTACCTGTCCATTATATTTTTTTACTGTAGATTTCAGAGATTTCACAGGCTATTTCCAAAGGCTCAGTGTAATTTCAATATCAATTTCAGAAAAGACTGTTTTCGAACACCATTTAAATAGAAATGTTGAGGTTTTGAAATTAAAATGTACAGTATCTTTTCCCTAGGTGTGTGTTGTGTACTCAATAGTATGTGCATCACCCCAATGGTGGTTTCTCTGACGAGTGATGCAGCCAATCTCCTTTCAGGAAAGGGAGCTGTCGCGGTCTCCTTTGCACAAGGCTGTGCCCATGGAAATAACTTTTCTCTCAATATGGTCCTCATTCACTACCGATTCTTGCTGTTGTTCTTTATTGTCTTCAAACCACGATTTAGTGTTGAAATAGGAAAATAATGGTTCAGGATAATACTGATCTGTTTTGTCTATCATTATAGAAGAAACATCCCAGTATTATTTTTTATAATTTGCATAATGTACTATTTAAACCTTTTTTGGACTTTAAAACATCACCTTTGATTGTAACGAACCGCTTTTCTGTGAGCGTTTTGAGGCGACTTGCTGGGTGACATTCTTGGGCTGAGCACAGTTCCACTGACCACAATAGACACTGAGAAATAGTAAGTCAGTAACTGAAAGGTAATGAATGAAAAGGGGGAAGGACAGAACAAACAAATGGCATTGGGTGTGGATAAGAAGGGAGCAAGGTTTAGATACATATACTAGTAAGCTGGCTTTTAAGGAGAACAGACATAGATGGAGAGCGAAAGAAAGCATGGGGCTGACTTGAGCAGGAAGGAGAAAATACACCGTGACTGTTTGACCAGAAACCATACTCTTCTCAAAACCTTTCACTTGTCCCCTCTGGGAGCCTGGAATGCATTCAGCTGCCCTCTGTCCTAACCAGCTTGTCTTCTGCTGAGTAAAATGTAAATAGTTTATTCTGGCTAAGTTTTTGGATCTCAAGACTTAGATATTTTTTCTTTTTGAGATTACCAACAGCACATTATGAAACATGTGTCTACCAAAAATCACAAATGGCATTGTCCAATGCCCAAGTGGAGACTTGGCAGCAACACTCAGGCCAAGCAAACTCCTGGCATTATAAACACCATTTCTTGATTATCCGGTACCACACGCAGGACAGTGCTTCCGTGAGAAGGTCCTACATACTCTCTGTTGAATGACTTGAAAATAGGATCACCTGGCAGGCCCGTGTGGATGAACAAGGCTGCACAAAGCCAACTGTCCCTGTTGACCTTGGGTGGGTGAAACCAATTACCTTTGGGCCTAGGTTGGAGTCAGGAAATATTTTTAAGAAATAACTAGAACTAAGAAAACAGTACAATTTCTTTCAATCATACTGAGTAAAGACTTTTCTCCTGAAAGGTAGACTTTAGGCCAGGATCTTTTTGGTGGCATTTAAATATCATTCAAATAAATGAAATCCACTCCACAATAAGCCATTTGAACAGAAATGCTGCTGTGTTTTAATCTTAAAGGTGACATTGTTATTGGTACATGTATTAGAGCTCTCCTGAGTAACAGACCCAGTAAGACAGAGAGAGAGAATGAGCAAGGGTGGAAGAGAGAGAGAGAGAGAGAGAGAGAGAGAGAGAGAGAGAGAGAGAGAATGAATGTATTTTAAGGAATTGGCTCATAAGATTATGGGGACTCACAAATCTAAAATCTGTAGGGCAGGCTGGCAGACTGGAAATTTAGGTAAGAATTGATGTTTCTATCTTAGTCCATTTGGACTGCTATAACAAAGTACCATAGACTGTGTAGCTTATAAACAACATACATTTCTTTCTCACTGTTCTGGAGACTGGAGATCTAAGATCAAGGCATTAGCCTGCTCAAGTAAGCAAGTCGTTGACTTGCAGATTGCTGTGCACTCATATGGTGTATGAGGCAAGGGAGCTCTCTTAGGCCCCTTCTATAAGGGCATTATTCTCACCTGTGAGGGTTTTGCCTTTATGACCTAATTACCTTCCATAGACCCAACTCTTAATGTCATCATATTGGGGGCTAGGATTGCAACATGTGAAATTTGGGGAGATGCAAATGTTCAGACCAAAGCTGTTATAGCCTTAAGCCCAAAGTCTGCATGGCAAATTAGTAGGCTGGGTTCTCAGGATGGGTTTCTATGTTGTCCTATGGCAGAATTCTTTCCTCTTTGAGACACCACATTTTTCTTAAGGCTGATTGAATGAGGCCCTCCTATTTTATGGAGATAATCTACTTTACTTAAAGTCAACTGATTGGAAATGTTCCTTATAGCCAGCCACAAATACCTTCACAGTGACTTCTGTACTCATGCTTGACCAAAGAACTGGGCACCATAGCCTAGCCCAGCTGACACTTAAGATTAAACAAAGTAAATGGGAAAGCTTAAGGTATTTATTTTCATTATAAAAAACTAGAGGCCCAGTGCACGAAATTTGTGCACGGGTAGAGTCCCTAGGCCTGGCCAGCGATCATGGCCAATCTGTGGGGCAACCTGTGGGGCAATGGGGCAGGGGGAGGGGGCGCTGGCACTCACCTTGGCCAGCCTGACTCTGCCTGCTCACTGGCCCCACCCCCTGCCACCGCAGGTCCCCTCTCTCTATAGGGTCACTGGTGTGGTTAAAAGCGGGACCCCCTGCAGGCACCTGCTTTGGCTGGCCTGGGGCCTACAGGCTGGGGGCAGCTCCTGCATTGAGTGTCTGGCCTCTGGTTGTCAGTGCACATCATAACTACCAGTCCTTGTGATGTTTGTTCTGCTCCTTGGTTGATTTGCATATTAGGCATTTATTATATAGGACTAGAGGCACAGTGCATGACATTCCTACACTCTGCATCTATTTCAAGTAGAAACTTTTGTTTTTCATTAATGAGATACAAATGTGCATAAGTGAAATACTGTGATCTTGGATATGCATTCCAGATACTATTTTCTTGATCAGTTCTCAGTAGTAGAATGGATTTGAAAATAAATGACCAAAGTAGCTACCATTTATTTTTAGAAAAATTATGTGTGTTTTTTTATCTTTATTGTTGAAGTTATTACAGATGTCCCTCTTTCTCCCCCCCCCCCCGTTTCCCCCTCTCCACCCAGTTCCCACCCCACCCCAGGCCTTCACCACCATGTTGTCTATGTCCATAGGTAATGCATATTTGCATAAGATCCTCATGCACTATCCATATATTTTTGGATTCTATTTTATTTTGGCTTGTCTGGTTGAATGTATTTTGGTTCCTCATTTTTCAAATTGTTGATTTGATTCTCATAATTCTCTACTGTTGAGTCCCTAAAATATTATTTTTTATTTTAGTCGTGTATGCTTAATTTCTGACTGGTCCTTTCCTTTTTTTTTTTTTTTTTTTTTTTTTGGTTTTTTTTTTTTTTTTTTTTTTTTTTTTTTTTTTTTGGAGGTTCCTAGCAGATTCTTGAGTAGCCTTATAATCATGGTTTTTAATTCTTTATCCAGTAATTGCTTTTTTCCATTTCTTTCATTTGTGACATGTTTCTTTGTCTCCACATTTTGGCTGCTTCCCTGTGTTTGTTTCTATGTACTGGGTAGAGCTGCTATGCCTCCTTGAGTTAGTAGAGTGACCTTGTGTAGTAGGTGTCCTATAGGGCCTAGTGGCTCAGCCTCCCCAGTCACCTGAGCTTGGCACTCCAGGTGTACTCCTTTGTGGGCTGTAAGCACAGTCTAGTTGTAGTTGTAGTTGCTGTTGGTGTTACTGGCTATGAAGACCAGTTAGAACTACGGTGGGAGAGCTGCTGTGCAGGAAACACCTCTGTAGAGCAGGACTTGCTTCCGTGGAGATCTGGTGTTCACTGAGTGTGCTCCTTGTGTGTGTCACTTATGGATGTGAAGAGTTGTAATCTGGTATGGTCTGACAGCAACCACTGGGTACACTGGCTCTTAGGTTTCCAGGGAGGTGTAAAATCAGCCACTGCCTGGGGCCACCCAGCAGGAGCTACAGAGAGATCAGGAGATTCCTCCTTTTTGTGTCAGGTTGGGAAGTACCCAGATGGTGCTGCTGCTGGGTCTTGGGCCTTTTATTAACCCAGCTTCAGTTTGTTTCAGAGATTTTACCCTGAGCAAGGAAAGGCCATTCATATGCAAAAACTGCTGCACACAGCTTGGGTGGGGTTATAAATTGGATGAGGCTGTGTCTTAGGGAATCACCAGAATGGACCAAACATAAGTAGCTGCCAGTTAGCCCTGTGACCGGAAGGTCCCAGCATAGGAACAATGATCCCTGGGAGCATGTCTGCCTGGGAGAAAGCTGCCCTGAGTTCCTGCCCTGATGCCAGACAATCCAGTTCCTCTTCGCATATGTCTGTGTTGCCCAGAGCCTCACCCTGGTGCTGGAGCTTCTAGGAAGCAGGACCTTGTAAGTTCAGTTCGTGGTGCTAGCCTTTTAAGAGGAACAGTGGGTCTCTAGCAGTCTCTAGGTCACTGAGCCCCAATCCCCACTGGTTTTTACTGCCCATAGGGACTTCTTTTCCCAGCTCTGGGACCCTGAGCTGGGGATCTGGTGTGGAGCTGATACCCCTTGCTCCTCCGCGCAGCCTCTGCAGAGAGGATCTCCCTCCAGATTGAAAAGCGGCCCATGTGGGTGCTGGTTCAGCCTGTTCCATGCCTTTGCACCTCCTACCAATCTAAGTGTGCTTTCATCTTTACTTCTGTAGTTGTAGTGCTTCCATTCAACCAGCTTTCCTGTGGTTCTAGGTGATGGTTGTTCTATATTTTAGTTGTAATTCTGATGCGGTTGTGGAAGGCAGTGAGTACAGGCATTTACTTGTGCTACCATCTTCATATCTTTATCAAAATTATGTTTTTTTATATAAATAATATTTGCCTCCTTTCTCATTTCTCAATCTTCTGTCAATTTATGCATTAAAATGTATAGTAAGGGTAATAATCATATAAAAAAGTACATAAAGTGGTATATTTGGTATAAATAATGTGAATGAGCCCATGCTTTCTATATAAATTACTTGATTGTTAGCACCTACTTTATTGCCAGTCTGTTCACCTTAGAATTTCATATCTGGGGAATATATTTGTCTTCAAATAACAAGTATGTTCATCATTTTTAACTTGACATGAAATTTAAGCCTATCCTTTCCAGTTATGTTTCCTCTTTCCTTAGTTTCTGGCAAAGAGGAGTGAAACATCTTTTTATATTGATATTCTCTTGTCTTTGTGTGGAGGTTAAATGAGATTTCTGTATTAGCACCTTAGCTCATCTTTGTCCTCATCTCCCTTTCTCCAAGCTGCTTCGTGCATTGTAAAGCATGTGCTTGTAGCTAGACTTCTAGAGAGGACATGTGACACTGGTCTGGACTTGGCTTTTCCAGCCCTGCAACACCTGTGGTTTTCTGACTTGGCCATCCTGGGTTGCTGGCCATGGACAGATCTTGGTCCCGGGGTTCTAAGGTTAGTGTCTGCTCTCTCTGTTTCCCACTATACTAGTCTGGACATAAGATTTCCTGGGAGGACTTTCCTAAGGACTCTGAGAAGCATCTGGCACATTCCATCAGGTTGTCTGAACCTCCAGCCCCAGGTCTGAAGCTGCTTTGCCAACAGGAATTTGATAGCTGCCTTGCTAGCAGAGAGAAATGCCTTCCTTTCCAGTCAAGGATAAAACAGCTTAAATATAGAATCCCTCTCCCCAGATCAACCAGGTGTGGGCATGGCAATGACTGCTGGGGCTGGATTGCTGATTATTTGGCACTCTTTTTTCAAATTACAAAAAACCAACTAATATGACCCAATGAGAACCTAATGGGTTTTATTGACGCTCAAGAGAAAGTTGTAAAGGCTTGTGTAGGTCCAGGCACTCTCCTCATGACATGCCTCTCTCTTTCCATCTCTTAGTTATGCTTTCTTCTTTATCCTCAGCAGTGCCAATATGCCAACAGGAGTTCCAGCTTTATATCCCGGGAGTTGAGCAATGATAGGATAGAGTGTGCTCCCTCCTGATGATTCTAGAAGGCTAAAGATGGACTCTGCTTGGTCCAGCTTAAGTTTCATGGGCATGATCCTGGCCATGAGGATGGAATATTCTGACTGAGCAGTCCTGGGTCAGGATTTTACTCACAGGGCATGCACACCACACAGAACATATGACCCTCGAAGTACCTGGGTTCATTACGGGTGGAGACAGATATGGAAGCAGTTGGTAGCAGAAGCTTTGGGTGTGAAGACATGACCTGAGCAAAGAAAAAAGAATAGCATGGTGTAGGACTGAAGTAGTTCAGTACTCAAAGATCAGTAGGGAAGGACGACCTGGCAAAGAGAGAAGGTAAAACCAGTAGGGTGGGGCATGCCCTTAAGGCCAAAGAGAAAGTATTACAAGGGAAGCATTTCGGGCACATCTGAAGTAGCCAGGGGAAGGCGTAGAAAGGATTAAAATGTGTTTATTAGGTTTAGTGGCATGGTGCTGAACAGTGTTCTCAGCAGAAGGCATCCTGTGAGGTGTCAGGGGAAGCCAGGCAGGAGTGGGCTGAACAGGAGTTCATGCTCTGTGTTTATATCAGTGTTTATAAATACTTTTTGGTTGTTGTTGGCAAGAGAAAGGATGAGCTTCTGTACAATTCATACGGATTTATGCAAAGTGGAAGCTATCTGTCTGTAGGAAGGATCGTTTGGCATTGTGTGAATCAAGTAGGAGGAAAATTGAATGATCCTATGATACGGTGAATTGGAAAAGATTTACAACTTACTGGTCAGCCCTAAATTTGTAGTGTGAGTGGTAACTTATTTTCCTAAGCAGCATGGTCAGGCACACTATATTGATGCTATTAATTTAAACTTTATTTATTTTACAATAGTTTAAATTTTAACTTTAATATATACACTAGAGGCCCGGTGCATGAAATGCATGCATGGAGTGGGAGTGGGGGGTGAGGGGTGGTGTCCCTCAGCCCAGCCTGCACCCTTTCCAGTCTGGGACCCCTGGAGGGATGTCCGACTGCCTGTTTAGGCCCGATCGGGCAGTTGGACATCCTTTTCACAATCGAGGACTGCTGGCTCCTGACCTCTTGCCAGCCGATTGCCCCTACCACTCTCCTGCCAGCCTGATCAATGCCTAACTGCTCCTGTGCCAGCCTGATTGCCCCTAACTGCCCCCCCTGCCAGGATGGTTCCCCCCAACTGTTCTCCCCTGCAGGCCTGGGTCCCTCACAACTGCCCTCCCCTGCAGGCTTAGGTCCCTCCCAACTGCCCTCCCCTGCAGGCCTGGGTCCCCGCCAACTGTCCTTCCCTGTAGGCCTGGGTCCCCCCCAACTTCTTTTCTCTGCCAACCTTGTCCCCCCCCAACTGTCCTCCCCTGCAGGCCTGGGTCCCTCCCAACTGCCCTCCCCTGCAGGCCTGGGTCCCTCCCAACTGCCCTCCTTTGCTGTCCATCTTGTGGCGAACATCTTTGACCACATGGGGGAAGCCATCTTGTGATGGTCAATTTGCATATTACTCTTTTATTAGATAGGTTATATATAATAGTTGTAAACTTAAGGAGTTTTATCCTTAAGTGGCATATTGGTCTTTATTAAACTAACTTTACAATAAATGTAATTTAAAACTGGGTGTCCTTTTTTTTTCTTGAAAGCTATACCCTTTAAGGCTAGGATTTGTTTATTTTTCTTCCATAGAACCTAGTAGTGTTTGAACACATGAAAGCAATTTGATAAATAGCTTATCATTCACTTTTTAAAAAATATATATATTTTATTGATTTTTTACAGAGAGGAAGGGAGAGATATAGAGAGTTAGAAACATTGATCAGAGAGAAACACTAATCAGCTTCCTCCTGCACACCTTCCACTGGGGATCTGCCCACAACTCAGGTACATACCCTTGACCAGAATTGAACCTGGGACCTTTCAGTCCGCAGGCCAACACACTATCCACTGAGCCAAACCAGTCAGGGCTATCATTCACTTTTGACCAAAATAAATTTAAGGTAGAAAGACAGAGGGCAGAAATTTACTTTGCATAGCATGAAATCTGTGAATGTTAGTAGAAGTATGGAAAAATCTTATTACTATAATATTCTTACTGGTATCTTACCATATATCTAATCTAATAAAAGAGTAATATGCAAATTAACCATCGCTCCAAGACACCCAAGCCATGCCCACCAGCCAAGCCATGCCCACCAGCCAATCAGAGCAGCTGTATGCAAATTAACCCAGCCAAGATGGCAGCCGGCAGGCACGGAGCTAGAGCAAACACCAGCGATGGAGTTCAAACTGCCTGCCTAGGCCAGCTGGGCCTCTGCTCAAGGCAACAATGTTTCAATTATAGAAGCCATGGAGCTGAAGCAAACAGGAGGCCTCGTTGCCTGACTAGGCCTTGTGCTCAAGACAGCAAAGTTTCAATTATAGAAGATAAATAAACCCCAGAAACCTGATTCCAGCCAGCCTAGCTGGGGCATTGGGTCAATGCGAGCTGTGGGCAGCCTGAAAACAGCCATCAGCCTCTCACCCAGGCTGCTCAGGCACCCCAGTAGGGACCCGAACCCTGAAGGGAATGTGGCCAGCCTGAAAACATCCCTCAGCCTCTCACCCAGGCCAGCCACACCCCAGTGAGGGTCCTCACTGGGGACTTAGCCAGCCTGCAAACAGCCATCAGACCCTGATGAAGGCTGGCCAGGCACACCAGCAGGTGGACATCCTCTGAGAGGTCCTAGACTGCGAGAAGGCACAGGCCACGCTGAGGGACGCCCCCCCTCCCCGAGTGCACAAATTTTTGTGCACCGGGCCCCTAGTTAAAGATAAGCATAAATATTTTTTTTACAGAATTCTAAGCAGTGGCCAGGTTTGTCACAACTACTATTGTTATTGAAAGATTTTCATGTACGATTCAACAATATAACCCACAAATAATTCATTAAGAAGGGTATCTATGGATATGTTGGCATAATTATGTTTTTCATTTAAAAGTTTCAGTATCTATATCCACATTGTTTATTTCCAGCCATCTCTTAAAAACACAGCAACTTTGCCATCTGCACAGCATGGAGCAAAAATTTGATAAAGAGTTCTTTGAAATGTTGAAGTGTCATTTTATTGATATTTTTCTGAAGCTGATGACATATGATGTATTTCTAATTTTTATACTAGAATTTTTTTTTTTAGTCACTGACATATATTTGATTTAAAAAAAAATCACAATATTTCTCAGGTAGAACTGGTTAAAAAAAGGTTGCTTTTTTTAAAAATTGCTCTTTATATAAATCTATTTCAGGTTTGAATTTTTAGTTTTTAACATCTTATTAAGCATGTTCACCTATTTGCTTCTGTATTTTGAGTTTTATAGGGTGAGACAAAGTAGGTTTACAGTTGTTTGTATGCAAAATAATATAATAATTGATAAATAATAAAATAATAAATTCTTTGTTTCATGTACTCACAACTGTAAACCTACTTTTGTCCCACTCTGTACTTCTCCGTATTACCCATTCATTCATTTAAAATGAGCTAGGCTATATATTTTAGGTACTGGGGATGTGTCAGTGGAAAAATGAAAATTTCTTTTTCAAAGGACTTATTAGATATTTAATTTAGTTTATCTGTATATGCCTTTCTACATACAGACAAAATACAATTTTTAGAGCTCTAAACTTAAATGTAGTCATAACACCCCTTGAAAAGCAATTTCCAAGTTTTAATATTTTATTGATTTTATGTGGATTTAAACTTTTCATTTTTGTTTATAAATATCAAGTCATAGGTTGTCTTGATTACTCTTACTTTGCTAGGCTTGTTGTAACAAACTACCACAGACTGTGTGGTTTAAAGAACGGAAATTTATTGTCTCACACTTCTGGAGGCCAGAAGTTCAAGACCAAGGTATCCTACTGAAGGCTACGAGGGAGAACTTGTTTTGCACCTCACCACGCCTGTGGTTGCCAGCAGTGGTTGGTGGTCCTATTGCATCACCGCAAACTGTATTCACAGGCATCTCCCTGTGTGCATGGCATTTCTTCACATGGTGTTTCTTTGTGAAGGCGCCAGTAACATTGGATTAGACGCAGCGGTTCTCAACCTGTAGGTCGAGACCCCTTTGGGGGTTGAATGACCCTTTCATAGGGGTCTCCTAAATACATCCTGCATATCAGATATTTACATTACGATTCATAACAGTAGCAAAATTACAGTTATGAAGTAGTAACGAAAGTAATTTTATGGTTGGGGGTCACCACGGCATGAGGAACTGTATTAAAGGGTCGTGGCATTAGGAAGGTTAAGAACCACTGGATTAGAAGTTCTCTGCACTCCAAATAGAGCCTCATCTTAATTACTTCTGCGAAGACCCTGTTTTCCAATAAAGTCACATTCTGAGGTTTTGAGGGCTGGGACTTCAACATACGAATTTTTGGGGAGATGCAATTTCACCCATAATTGCCACCATGGAGTGGATGAAAATTATTCATTTAACAAATATTTATTATATACCTACTAAATGGTAGTACTGTGTTGAGGATAAGTGATGAAGTTATTGTGCTAAGTGATATGGAAGTTATTTGTTAAAACCACATGGTTAGCCCCTGACTTTATAAATCTGACTGGCAGATCAAACTCTTAATGGTGATAAGACTCGTGCTCTCATCCTTGGATGTTCCACGACTAAACATGGATGACAGAAAGCTACTTTCCACCCTGGAACTGCTCCCCTACAGCTCCAGCTCCCTGGCCATCCTCAACCCTGCAGCCGCTGGAGAGTGAGGCCCTTTGCCATGTCACCTTAGGTGACCCACTGCAGGGCTTCTGGCAGCTCCTTTCACTAAGTAAGGCCACAGCTTCCTGGGCCCAGTTCCTTAGGGGATTTCTTTGATCCTCGCCTTCCTGCCGCCCCTTGCTCCTTGTAAAAGCCTGATGTGTGGGAATTTGACCCTGGCACTGCCCAGGAATCTTGAGTAAGGACACTAATAAGATTTATATACATAGATAGATTTAGTCTTTAAAAAAGTAGCTTCTGAGGTGAATATAGTGATTAATAAGAAAAAGGAACTAGCTTTGCAGATTTTCTGAAAACTCATCAATGTGTTAAAAACCTGCCAACAGGATATGGATGGCCTCTCTGAAAGAGATGAGATTCAAGTAAACAGCATGTGCTCCACGAACCCATCAGTCCCCCAGTTAAAAACGCAACAATAAGCATTCTGGGCTATGCTACTTTACTCCATAACAGATTTCCCAATTTGCAGAATGAGTGAAATAATTATTGCTTTCGTTTTAATGAGAGTCTGCAAATGCAAATCCTAATTTGCTTCAGGAGTTGCATGATTACACTTTAGAATCTCCAAGAAATGGCGTGTATGTGTGCACACACGTGTGCATATAAATGTGCAAGCCTGTGTGTGTGTGTATGTGTGTGTGTGTATGTTTGCGCATGTGCACGTGAATGTGATGTATTTCAGCCTAACCATGCTTTGAGGTACTACCTAGAAGTACTCATAATGCATTCAAGATAGACGGCTTTATAAATTTTAAAAAGCCTTTGGGGAGCTATTACATATCCTTCTTAGAAATATGCATTAAAATATTTCTGTAAGGATGTTCATTCTTAAATATCACCTAGGTTTTATTTGGCAAAATACGGATTTTCTTTGGTTAAATAGAAATAGCACTAGGGTGTATGGAAAGTTAGAGCTGGGAGGCATGGTAGTACAACAGCCAATGCCCTCATTAAGTGCTGAGCAAACGAAAATCTCAATAATTTCACTATTATGAGGGTAAGAACTGAATTATTTTGAATCTAAATCAGACAGCAGCGTTTGAATCACTCTGGGCCACTGATATTTCATAATTTGAAGATAGACCCAACTACTCTTAGGTTCTCAGTGCCAGATCAAATTATATAATCTTCCATTTTCCTTTAAAAAGCCTGGTTCTATTAAAACCGAATAAACAATCCTCGAAAACATTTATTTTTTGAGATGTTATTGATCTAAATAGGGTCAGCGTCAATCTCTCAGGACCATAAATAATTGCTGAGCATCTTTAATGGACATTTAGAAGACAAACTACTTAGAACTAATGAAGTACGAGCCAACATTTTGTAGTTTTATCTTGGAATCAAGACATGATCTTTACTTTCTTGGGTATTATCTTCAATCGCAATGGTGAGATAGATACTGCTTGCTAAACTGTTGTCAGTCTTGATTGTATTTTCCTGAGATCAGGTTCATGGAAACATGGAGGCTTCATTTGTTTACTTATTCTTTTCTCCTGTGGTACTGAAGCAGGCTGGCTGGGAAGCTTGACAGTTTGGGTAATATTTGTTCTAATGAATGATGTGTAATTTATCCATGAGGACGTTTAGCAAGGGTAAGTGGCACCATCAGGAAAATATTCATCCGCAAGCATGCATGTCAGTTCCTCTGATCATGTTATTGTCTGCCTGGATTTCCACCATTCATTCTCTAAAGAGAAAATGAAATGTTGTAATTCCTTTCTGAAGGGAAAGAGAGAGTGCACAGGAAACTGCTCATGAGTTTTTTATAGGGTTTTATAGGTGGTTAGGTTTTCTTGTTTCTTTTTCATTGCCGTATTTTCAGATTATTTTGTAAGATAAGAAATACAACCTTTTCATGACTCTTAGATTCAGTGATGAATCTGTGGGAGTGATGACATTCCCTGCTGGGCTATCTTGGAAAACAAGTGGAGATTCTTTACCTGCCCTCGATCCCATGATGTGAAGGCCTGGCTCCCTGGCTTCTGGACCGCGCCAGGTTAATATCCCCTCCATACCGTGGTGCTCCATATGTTTGAGGAGAACTACCACACCAACTCCCGGTGGTCTCTAAAGCAGAACTGTTCAGGTGAAATAAAATGAGAGCTACACAGGTAATGAAAACTTTGATGGGGAGAAACAAGATGGCGGCATAGGGTAGACACCGCATATGCAGCTGTGAACAACTATTTCAGAAAAACCGCGAAAAGAACACACGGACACCACACGCACCCACAGGACGGCTGGCTGAGTGAAAATCCTACAACCAGAGAAGAGTCTGAGACTCAGAGCAGCAGCGGAAGCAAAGTACAGAGGTACGGAGGCGCG
>PVJC01018883.1:0-30843 GCA_004026665.1 Murina feae | reverse complement strand
CCCATCTTCCTCCAGCCACCAGAAAGCAGGGAAAACCCCGCCTTGTGGTCAGGCCAGCCTTTTCCTGCTCCCTGATCCCCGGAAGGGACCTGGGAAGCCGCCAAGCAGGCCGCCAACTCTTTCCCACTCACCCGTCCCCTGCTGCCTTCCTTTCCCACTTCCCAGTGCCGCCAAGGGGTCTGGGGAGCTGCCAAGCAGGCCGAGACCCCCCCCCTCGTCGCCTCTTACCCGCTTCCCGGTGCCCTCCAACCCTGCCGCCTCTTTCCCACTCATGGGTCTTGGGTCCTGCGCTGTCCCGCCCTGCAGCCGCTCTGTGCACTCGGGAGGTCCCTCAGCCCGGCCTGTGCCCTCTCGCAGTCTGGGAGCCCTCGGGGGATGTCCACCTGCTGGTGTGCCTGACCAGCCTGGGTGAGGGGCTGATGGCTGCCCACAGCTCCCATTGACCCAACGTCCCAGCAAGGCTGGCTGGACACAGGTTTCTGGAATTTATCTCCTATAATTGATGCTGTTCCTTTAAGGCCTGGGGTTATCTTCTATAATTGATACACTGTTCCTTTAAGGCGGCCTTCTAGCTGAAGCCTCCCCTTTGCTTCACCTGGCAGTGTCTATAATGACACAATTGTTACTTTTACTGGTTAGGCCCGAGCTGCTCTTTCCTTCAGCTCCGGAGGATTCTATGATTGTTACATTGTTTCAAAGCTGTGTTTTGCTAGAGGCAGTTTAATCGGAGCTGAGCTGAGTGGGCGCAGCTTCACTTTCGCTCCTGCAGCAATGGAAAGGGCTGTTTACTCAGGTCCGTGAGTGGCGGCCGCCATGTTGGCTGAGCTAATTTGCATACAGCCACTCTTATTGGCTGGTGGGCGTGGCTTACCCTGTCTTGGAGAAACGGTTAATTTTAATATTTAGCTTTTATAGAGTAGATAATAGTAATTGTCTCAGAGTATTCTCTATTCGTGGTATAGGGAAGGAGAAACAGTTTTTGTTCTACCCTTCTAAGTTTTTCTGACTGGTTTAATAATCAAACTGACATGAGACAAAGTAGCAAAAATATAATCACATTTATTATATACTAGAAGCCCGATGAATAAAATTTGTGTGGGAGGCGGTACCCTCAGCCTGCGCCCTCTCCAATCTGGGACCCCTTGGGGGATGTCTGACTGCCAGTTTAGAGACATCTGAACATGGTAAATCGGCAATCGGACATCCCTCTCACTATCCTGGACTGCTGGCTCCTAATCACTCACCTGTCTGCCTGCCTGGTCTCCCCTAACTTCTCCCACTGATGGTATGATCACCCTCACTGCATCTGTGTGCTAGCCTGGTTGTCCCTAACTGCCTCCCCCACTGCTGGCCTGATTTCCCCCAACTTCCCTCCTCTGCTGGCATGGTCACCCCTAACTGCCCCCTTGCTGGCCTGGTCACCTCCAACTGCCCCTCCTGGCATCCTGGTCACCCTTCACGGCCCCTCTGCTGGCCTGGTTGCCCCACGCAGCCTGCTTGTTCAGTCGTTTGGTTGTACCTCACTAACCCCCTCTGGCGGCCTGATCATGGGCAGCTATCTTGTGAGGTCATGAGGGTTAATTTGCGTATTATTTCTTTATTATATAGGATGTACATACAGGAAAACCAAGGACAAAGGGGCAGCTGAGATTATATGCCATGATGAGTGAAGGTGAAAGGAGGTCCTTGGCTGGTGTAACTCAGTGGGTTGGAGCATCATCCAATACACTGAAAGGTTGGGGGGTTGATGTTTGGTCTCTTGCATCAGTGTTTCTTTCCCTGTCTCTCTCTCACCTTCACCTCTCTCTAAAATCAATAAACATATCCTTGGGTGAGAATTAAAAAGTTAATAATAAGGAGGGGTTGTGGATTGGGACTTGAAAGAGGAAAAGAGCAATTCAATTTACATGGAGACAGAGAAGCCATCTTTAACAATGGGACACAGAGAGGACTTCGATCAAATGGCTTTGAAAAATTCTTTCCTTTTTTCTTACATCTCGTTCACATTAAACTGTAGTTATCTGTGCTGATGTCTCCTTTCCTGGGGCAAGTCTTTTACCAACAGTTTTTAGGCAGTTAAGGGGAAATACAAAGGTTTTCCTTGATTTTTAAAATTATTTTGTAAATTACCAGTGTATTTTTTTTGCCTCTAGATAATTTTTTTGTATTTTATTTTTATTATTCAATTATAGTTTACTTTCAATATTATATTGTATTGGTTTCAGATGTATAGTATACAATCTGTGGTTCAACAATCATAACATAATAAATACAAAAAGACATATTTAGGGATGGTAAAACTGCTTCCCGTCATGGAAAAGAAGTTAGGCTTGGATGTCCTAAATTTTTTTTTAATGTGAAAACTTTGTTGTGACAAAGCTCTGGGTTTGAATCCCAACTCTGATTTGAATAAATATCCATTTAATATCCTTAAGTCACATGAACATACTGAGTCTAATTTTTGGTTTTGATAAGATAAAAGTGTTTTTGTTTTTATTTCATTTGATTTTTTGTGAAGGTCAAATAAAATATAAATAAAACTTGACTTTGGGAGGTGAGCACACAATATAATATATAGATAATGTATCATAGAATTGCACACTGGAAACCTACATAATCTTATTAACCAATGTCACTCCAATAAATTTAATTTAAAAACAAAACAGAAAGAAAAGCCCTTTTTCCTTACTTGAAACTAAAATTCAGCTTGACCAGTATAGATATTCTTAACACGTCCTTTTATTTCAACTGGAAACTCAGATGCATTTCTTCGAATTCTATTACTTTCAAAGTATTATTTGGACTATTCTTCCTAGTGATCAGCATCGCATAGATACATAATTGGAAAATGACCATTGTTATCAAATATGGCCCCCTTTGCAGTGTGGTGAATGTCCCCTGATGTCTATCTCTATTTTGGGGGTTAGGGAGTGAGGGGAAAACAGGAAAAAATTAATCTTATGTTTAAATGTGCTCAACGTATACCGTTTCTTGTTTTATCTCAAAATTATTTTGCTTATGTATTTATTTTTTACTATTCACACCAAGTCTTTAACTTTATTTTTTTTCTTTTTTTTTAAAATACATTTTATTGATTTTTTACAGAGACTAAGGGAGAGAGATAGAGAGTTAGAAACATTGATGAGAGAGAAACATTGATCGGCTGCCTTGTGCACACCTCCCACTGGGGATGTGCCCACAACCAAGGTCCATGCCCTTGACCAGAATCGAACCTGGGACCCTTCAGTCCTCAGGCTGACGCTCTACCCACTGAGCCAAACCGGTCAGGGCAAGTCTTAACTTTAATAAACATTCCTAGTTCCATAGTCATTGATCCAGGAGAGTTTCCACTGTGTCTACTACTTGCTGTGAGTACAATTCTCATGCCGCGTTGGAGACACGGCGCTGAACCCGTTCTTCCATTCCAGAACCTCGCTCCACGGGCGCTCAGTACGCCTAGGAACTGATTGGTATTTTTCTCTACTCAAATCTCTGTGAGAGTGTCTCAAATTTCAAGAATATTTTAATAGTTTCAAACTTAGAGAAGGTTGTCAAATGTTTTTCTCTTTTAGGAATTTGCTTTTACAGGATGCCTATCAGCCCCTCTGCTTCAGCTTAGAGATGTACCTTCCAAATGGGAAAGGAGTAGCGTAAAATTTACAAAGCAAAGACATATTTTACATGTTTTTAAATATAATTTAAATAAGTTATTAACTATCTAAATGTTTTCCTCTTTGGATTTATTTAGAACTTTTAAATAACAGAAACATAAGACTCTTTGTTTATATCCTGGTGGTGTTTTTTTCCCAAAAAATGTATACAAATAAGAAATAATCTGTAAGATTAAAAAAAAATGGATTAGGTATGTGGTGCATAAAAGTACAATGAGAACAGCCAGAGGTAGCATTAATGTGCAAACAAAACAGTCATGAAGCACTGTCACATTGGCTAAAATGGACCACACATTTGATTGTAAAATCCTGTCAAAGCCAAGATCTGTACAGAGATTTAGAATGTCCGCATGGCCTAACAACAAGCAGCTCCTCAGAAAAGCACGGATCTCCCGATGCTAAGACTGAAATGAATGTCTCCTGTGGGCCTCATAGTAGAAGGATCTTAGAAGCGGTGGAGTTATTAGTGTTCAGCAGCCTATTCGGTTTCTGTATTCCTACTACTCCAGCCTTTCTAAAAGACCATAGCTCTCCTTGAATGGGTTCATCGGCAGAAAGCACAGCGCTAATGAGGCATTTCATTATTTAGCAGACAATTTCTAGTTTTTAAAAATGTATTCCTTTTGTTTGTCTTCCTTCTGTGTGTAATCCTTTAGTCATAATTTTAATTCTCTGGAGCAAAGTGGAACAAGACTACTCCATACTCTGATTTTAAATATTTTAGGAATAGCATCCACTGTTCCATTATTCATGCATACATTCATTTAAAAAGATGCATTGTGGTTCTAAACTTTACTGTGCAAAAGGTTTGCTGTATGTACGTACAGACAGTAAAAAACAACGCATCTCTTACTACCATTAGGTTTGCAAAAGACAAAAGCATGTTTGGCAGCCTGAGTTGAATGGAATATGTCAGTGGGCTCTCTGCCTTTGGAATTCTAGGGGGTGGGGTTCAGACCGTGGTGAAGGATAAGAGAGGTAGGGAGGACCCAGGTCAGTTATTTACTCCTTCAGTCAATTCCGAGTGAGGATGCCATTAACTGGCTTTATCAACCAAAGGCCACAGCTTCTGTAAGGCAGCTTCGTTTCCAGTGTTTGACAATCTTGCTGCTCCTCTGTTTGCCTAGTGTCCCCTACTCTTCCTGCTTCAATGCCACTCAGCTTTCCCTTGTGGTTTTCTTATACTCTGAACATATTTTAAAAATCTATCTCTCTCTCTTAAAATTATGGACTTATTTTGTTTGTTTCCTTCTAGAACTGTGATGGAGGTAATTTGCAATACCAGAAATAATGCCTAGCATATAGAAAAACATCTAGTAGATGCTGGATAAAGAATTTAGCAAAAAAAAAAAAAAAAAAACACACAAAAAACTGAAACCCAACAATACAGATTTTAGCATATTCTAGGTCTCCTCCTCTTTACTAGTTTCCCCTGCTACCCTATTAATTTGCAAGTATACATTACATCAAAAATGGAATTAGTATTGTGCACACTTTCAAATAAAGAGGGCAAAATAAAATAAAACCAACCAATATTTTGTTCAGAAATTGATATCTCATTTAAAAGAGAAAAATAAAAGAGAATGCCAGTGTTGTTTTCTCAAATTAAAGGTAAACAGGAATTATGGATGTAAAAGTATGAAAATTTGGCAAGTTTTATCAGTTTCAAAAACCTACCATTTTGATAATGCTCTATTTTTTCAAAGAACATCCCAAACCTGAGGACATTTTCTTTAATTATCTAGTTTACAGCAGAGATGAATAACTGGGTAAGCTGTGGCCCCTCTCTGACATCACTTATGGTGGTTGCATTAGCAAGTACGAAAAAAAGCAAAACATTGTCCTTGTAAAGTAAAGGAGACTAAGACATTGGAGAATGGCAAGTGAAAGAATCATTGAGAGAGAAACATAGCACTAATTGCCTTTTAAGCTTTAATCAAACATGATCAAAGGCCATAACTTTAGCACTTAATATCCTTACTTTAAAATTAAATGTGTGATTAACTTTACCCAAACATCATAGCTTCTACAAAAGGGGAATCTCTTGAGTTAAGGGGCTGTGGTTCATTTTTGGTCAAATCAGCCTTCACCCTTATTGTATCTATACCTCTATTTCACCCAATACACCCATCATTCTCACTAAAGTCAACCCTATTTGTCCCTTCCCCTCAAAAAACAGTCCAACATTCCTACTGGAATATATTAACCTTTTCTTTCAATTCTAGATACATCATTTTATGGTACTGCTATGATTGAATAGTGTATTTTGAATATGCAAAATTTATAATGGTGGCTACAAAGAGGGGTTACTACAATAAAAATGATCATTTAGAGAAAGGCAGATAAGAAAAAAATAATATATGTATACATACACACACACACACTGGGTGGCCAGATTATTATGACCACCCAGTATTTAATGCTGAAGTTTCTAGAGGGCCAGACCATTATAAATAGGGAAGCAAGTTGTTTACCACAACAGAAGTGATTTCTTTTTCCCCTGAAGATATGAGTAAACAACACGATTTAACAGCCTTTGAATGTGGGATATATATTATTATGAGTGGTTAGATTATTATGACCATCCCATCAGTACTTTGTTGGGCCACCTTTTGCCTTCAATACTGTGGTGATTCTTCTTGGCATTGACTCGACAAGATGCTGAAAAGTGATGCAAGGAATCTGACACCATGCCTGATGAATAGCACTGTCCAGTTCTGTGAGATTTGGTGGTTGTAGAACCAGCTGCCTGATGGCTCTTTTAACTTCGTTCCACAAATGCGCAATTGGATTGAGATCTGGTGATTGTGAGGGCCACCTAAGCAAGGTAAAGTCTCCCTCATGTTCTTGAAACCACTCCTGCACAATACGAGCACCTTGGCATGGTGCATTGTCTTGTTGGAAGAAGCCATCTTTATTGCATTATGCCATCAACATGATAGGATGAACTTGATTAGCAATGATACTTAGGTTTGTTGTGCTATTCAGACGTTGTTCCACATGAATTAAAGGGCCCAAATTATGCAAGAAAACATCTCCCAAACCATAACACTGCCCCCATCTGCTTGAAGGGTTGTACTTATGCAGGTGGGGTGCATGCTTTCATGCTATTTCCACCAAATTCTCACTCTGCCATCTGCATGATGTAACTGGAAACGTGATTCATCGGACCACATGACATTTTTCCAATGCTCGACTGTCCATTTCTTGTGTTCCTGTATGAATTGGAGAAGTTTTACCTTGGTAACTGCAGACAGCAAAGGTGTTTGAACAGGCCTTCGGTTTCCATATCCCACATGATGCAGTGGGATACAGCTAATTTGCATACAAACATCAGGTGGTCATAATAATCTGGCCATTCAGTGTATAATCACTTTATGCATAGGAAAGAGTAGCCATCCAGGTGATGATCTAATCTGATTGGTTAGCCAAATTATATTCTCAGATATTCCCTCTATGAAGTTCTTATATGTTCAGTGTTCTCCGTCACCTCCTTTTGGCCGTTTGGAAGCATCTACCTGATACTATGTGGTCAGATTCACAGGTCATTTTGCGGGTTCATATACATTTATCAGCCAGATCCATGTTGATCATAAGTCATGTGTCTTGGTAACATGTTTCCTTAACATGTTAGTGGACTTTTACTAGTATATCCATAATTCAACAGGGTCTTTATAATAGAAGTGGGCTCAAATTTTTATTCTTTTGCATTTGGAATTGGTCTCAATGATTTAGACATTTCCATATCACTCAGAAAAATATATTTATATTTTGTTCAAATTTACTTTGTCTTGCTGTGTGAAGACAAAGTCATAGAATTTATTATTTTCTTAAAAATATAAGTATGATTTTTGGATGGATAATGTTTAATATGAGTGAGTTGCTTCTGAAAGCCTTGGCATGTCAGGATTCTCCTGAGTCTAATCTGCTAAAATTGTCACCTCCGTGACTCAGCTGGCAGTAACTTCCTATTTCACAGTGCTTTCTCTCATCTGGATGAGCCCAGTGTGGCATAACTCCACATACCAGTTGAAAAAGTGTGTTAGGTACTAATAGTACATGTGTTTGACTTTGTATAGATAATTCTTGAAAATCATTCGTGTTCTAAAACCCACTTACAAATAATCAATGTATGTACTCAAAGTACTATGTGAAAGAGAGTTATTTTGGGAGAAGAAGGACTATTGTACAATAACTTGAAATCATACTAGTTTTCAAAACCTATTATGCCACTTCATAAGTTCAACTCTGTTATACAAAGAGAACTACTTTTGAAGTGGGTGAAATTATATTTTCCAACTTTAGATAAGACCAAAAATTTAAGAATCTGAAGAGAGATATTTTACGAATAGCTATTTTATGTCATAGATTTGGCTTTGGAATGAGAGGTGCATGAATGTGGAGAGAGAAGTTCACTCACAAAGAGTAATTTCTGTGGGTAATTTCTCACTGGAGTGACCACTTCACTAAAAGATTCAACCAGAGGGGAGACTGATTCTCTCTCTTTTTAAAAATGTATTTTTTTTATTGACAGTGAAAGGGTTAGTTAGGCAGGTTTAGAAAGTTTTAGGAAGGAAAGGAGTCTATAGGGAAGAAATACATAATGGAGACCTGAAGACGCCGGTGTGTTTATCTTACTTGTACAGAAATGGAATAGGCTAATAGAAATATATCTGGCCCGTGTACTTAAAGACAACCATAAACCATGGGTATCTTGGCCTGAGCAATTAAAGTGACCATAAGTTAGGCCAAAAGTAGCTCTGACTTGAGTAGCTGGGAGGGCCATAAAATACAGCTTTCTCAGCTAACACAACTGGGAGAACTACAAGATAAATCAACAGTGACTCCCACCAACAAGATAAGAGGAAAGAAAATGGGGATACCACGTGGGCTTTGAGCCTTGGACACTAACTCTATGTAGTAAAATGAGCAATAAGAAAAGGTTCAGACAAAGAACTGTAGCCTATTTAATGTCTCAAGACAACAAAGCAGCAGTCACCCTTCTCAGGGGCCTCTCTGTCCATCCAGGAGGGACTGAGTCTTAGGCTTCAAATTTAGAATTCGGTTTTAGAGGTCGTGTCTGCTTGCAATAAAGTTTCTCTACTTTTCACCTACACCTTTTGTCCGTGGCTTCATTCTTCTAAACCATCGAGACAAGAACCCAGGAGTTCAGGGCATTCCAGTTCAATTTTCACATTTGAATAGCATTACAGATCTCTCCCCCTACTTTTCCCCCTTCCTCCTAGCCCCCTTATCCACTCCCCAGGTTGTCATTATCTTATTGCCTGTGTCCATGGGCTATGCATATAAGTATATAAGTTCTTTGGTTTATCTGTTTTTGTGCCCCCAACCCCCATCAAGGTATGTCAGTCTGTTCCATGCCTCCATGCTTTAGATCTTATTTTGTTGGTCAATTCATTTTGTTCATTAGATTCCAAAAATAAGTGAGATCATGTGATATTTGTCTTTCTCAGTTTGGGTTATTTCACTTAAAGCCAGTGTGTTGAGACTAATGTCACCCTGAGAAATTAAAACTTCACAATTATAGTAGATAGTTATTTCCATTTTTACTGTCAGATTTACCTACTGTTTATTTTTGCATTCTGGTCTTTTTTAAAAATATATTTTTATTTATTTCAGAGAAAAAGGCAGAGGAAGAGATAGAAATATCAATGATGAGAGAGAATTACTGATTGGCTGCCTCCTACATTCCCCCTACTAGGGATCGAGCCCACAAGCTGGGCACATGCCCTTGACCTGAATCAAACCCGGGACCCTTCAGCATCACAATCATAGTAGACAGTAGTTCCATTTCACTGTCAGCTTTACCTACTATTTCTTTTTGCACTCTGTTCTTAATATGAGAGAGCAGAAATTGTCCTTGTTTTGATAATCAGACATCTCAAACTTTCCTTTTAACTGCATCTTATCATGGAAGAGTTCCCACAAGCAAAACAGCCTATTTGTGGAAAATTATTTAACTTCCAAACTATAATATACTCTGAAGCATAAGAGCCTTAAATGTTTTCTTTAGGGTACTAAGTAAATTATAAGATTTTGTATTGTCTCATTTTCCCCCCTTTGAGCATGAGGTTTTTTATGATAATATTTGGGAAGAGAAAAGTAAGGCCTTTTGTAGAAAATATTTCAATTCTTACAAGTAGAATAATCACAGCATCTTATATAATAAAAGGCTGATATGCAAACAGACCAAACAGCCGAACAACCGAACAACCAGTCACTATGACATGTGCTGGCCACCATGGGGCATATGCAGAACATGGCGGGCATTAGCCACGGCAGGATGGTAGAGCAAGTGAGAAGGGGTGCCAGACCAAGGCGGGTGCTGGTCGCTGTCATCGGGGCAAGCCTCTGGTGTTTACTGAAAATTCTTTGCTCCCACACACCACAGTCCTGCCTGATGCTCACACCTGCTCTTGGTGCTGGCCCTGCTCAGACCTGCTGCTGGTACCAGAGCTGCTGCTCACACCCATTATCAGTGCCCGCGCTGGTCTTGATCACTGGGCACCATTAGCATGTGCGAGCATCAGCTGCCAGCCCTGATCACCCCTGCTTTTCCCTACTCCTGAGGGGCGATCAGGGCAGCAGCTGCCACTTGCACCCATTGCTGGTGCCAGCCCCAATCAGTCTGTGCTGTCAGTGGTTGCAAAAGGGGCTGGCGCCATCAGTGCATGGGAGCAGTGGTGGTGGGAGCGGAGTTGCCAGCAGACAGGGGACCAGGGGCCTTAGCAGGAGGGGCTGGGTGGAGGAGTGAAGGATTGACCGAGACCTGCCCGTGTGCCTACTGCAGCATCTCGGTCCATAGTTCCTTTCAAGGTGCACAAATTTGTGCACTGGGCCCCTAGTCTACTATAAGTAGCTGATGAGTATTGAAGGTAGCTGAACAACCTATTCAAAGTTGTGCTTTTAAGAATAACTCCCAGAGCCATAACACAGTTCAGTCACTGAGATGCTGCCCTCTCTCCTATAACCAGAAAGCCCCAAGATAATATCCACACTAAGTGCTGTAATAAGAAGCTAAAATATATAAGGTGGCCAGTTCCTAGTTAAAAATCTATGCCCTCACCGGTTTGGCTCAGTGGACAGAGCTTCGGTCTGCAGACTGAAGGGTCCCAGGTTCAATTCCGGTCAAGGGCATGTACCTTGGTTGCAGGCACATCCCCAGTGGCGAGGGGGAGGGGGAGCAGAGGGTTGTGTGTGCAGGAGACAGTTGCTCGATGTTTCTAGCTCTCATTGATGTTTCTAACTCTCTATCCTTCTCCCTTCCTCTCTGTAAAAAATCAATAAAAATGTGATTTTTCATTCTTGACAGTAGACAATTACAAGGGCTCATGGAGGGAAGCTGGGGTCCCCTCACAGGCTTGGTATGCCATCAGTGCATTGCAGTCTCAGAAGGGAGTGACAGCCAAGGCCTTAGAGCCCCCTGGCCAGTCATTCTGTTTTGCTTTTTACTTCCCTAACCCAGGAAACTGCATTCCAAGGTCTCTGAACATGACTCCATGGGCCAGCGTCATCTTCAGGCACCTTTGCAAACGCCTCCTTATGGGGCAGAAGCGGGGAACCTTGAAGACACTTTTTCACTCTACTCAATACCAGTAATTTTACACTCAAAGTCATTCTCCTTGCATCAGCCCAATCCCAGGGAACATAAAACTGCCAGAGTCTTTTGTTCTGGGCTTTTTCAAAAGACAAAGGACCCATATACCTGTGCTGACTCATCTGACCTTAGACCTGTGCACTATTTTATGTGTGGGGGGGGGAATGGAATAGGGGAGTCAGCACTTTCTCCAGTTTTAAACTCTTGCTTATATCATCTTGCTAAGTAGTTAGAGGCTTAATTCTTTAATTTCTGTTTGTGGTTTTAACTGACTACTTCAAACCCGACAGCTCAGCTCACTGTCTTCTGGCTCAGCTGAGCTCCTGACAATATGAAAATCAATGAAAAAAGGAAGTAGTTAGTGCAGAACTGTACAGCCCCAGCCTTGATCTGATATAAGCATTGGTAGGCCCAAATCTAGATTCCCAACAGTGATGAAACAGGTGTCTGAGCATTGAGGCATCCACATATTGCTGATGCTGAAACTCCTAAAATATGAATACTGTGGGGGGATGAGCAGAAGCAGCTGTGGAGGCCTGACTTCAGCCTCACGTTGCTTTAGGAACCTTGAAATGCATCTCATTGGCTGAGCCACAAACACACCAGAATCCTAACTTCAAAGTAGTCCTGGAATTGTACTTTGTTGTTGTTGTTTTGTTAATCCTCACCTGAGGATATTTTTTAATCATTTTTTTTTTTTTTTTTTTTTTTTTTTTTAGAGAGAGGGAAAGGGAGAAAGATACATAGAGAGAAACACTGATTGGTTGCCTTTATACTCGCCCTGACCAGGGCTGGGGATGGAGCCTGCAACCCACGTACATGTTCTTGACCAGAATTGAACCCGGGACCCTTCAGTCCGCAGGTCCCAGCTCTTTCCCCTGAGCCAAACTGGCTAGGCCTGGAATTGTAGTTTTTACCTGCCTAGGCCTAGGCATTAATTTACAGGAAGAAACACTAGTAAGAGAATCAAAAAGATACTACACAAACTTCAGCACCGTCCAAATGTTTTGCTCACAAAAGCTATGCAAAATCATTTTTCATATTTAAATCTCAAAATGATATCTGACTAAAAACTGGAGCTATACAAAATTAAATTACACTCAACATTTCAACCCTAAATGATGATTACTTCTCACTAATTTAGTTGAAATCCCATCTAGACATAAAATGTACAGTAGATAATTTATAAAGTAGAAACCTACAACACAATATATTCTGTACAACATAGTAATGGAAAATAAGGGGGAAATTAAAGGAAAAAAGTATAAATTACCAGACAGCTAATTCACTTCTCATTTATGCATCTGAATATATATCCAAAGTAGGCAATATTGGTTTTTATAGTTTCTTTCTTTTTTCCATGAATTTCATGTGCTACTTCCCCTCAGCAGCTGGTAGTCATCTGAAAGGGTGACCAAGACTTTGGCCTTCAGCGGTCTTCTAAAATTTAATTTGGTATTTTTAATGAGCACTTTCCTTACTGGGAAAAGGCAGCATCTTATATTATGAATTCTTTTAAGACATACACCTCACCCTGTAGGATGGTATCCCAGACACATGGGGTGTGGTCTTTCTCACCTGCAACCACACATGAGCTTCACGAGGCTTCTTTGTCATGTTCCAAGCTGTCTCCTTACAGACCATGGCTGACGTAGTGATGTAGTAAGAACAGTGAATTGCACGGTGCAAGCCCATGGTTGTATATTCTTTACCATAAATGTGTCCTTTGGTAAGAGGGAGGATATAATGTAAGGTGCGTGTGTGTGTGTGTGTGTGCATGTGCGTATGCACGTGTGCACATGTAATTAGCCCAGTTATTGGCCACTTTATAACAAGGACACCTTTCCTCCCATTCCTATTAACATGTTCTCATTTCCACTTGAGACTTCACCACCAGCACCTTTAGCATTCCTATTTATGCTGTTCATGATGATATATCTAAAAGCTTTCTACACAGTGAGCCTCTTTTCTTTTTTAGTCCTCACCAGAATCTCCTTAACATCTTCATTTTTTAAAAAAATTTGTTTTATTGCTTAAAGTATTACAAAGATTATTGCATATGTATCCTTTTTCCCCTTGACCTTTCCCCCGTCCTCCCCTACGCCTCAGTGTCTGTGTACATTGATTATGCTCATATGCATGCATACAAGTCCTTCAGTTGATCTCTTAACTCCTCCTCAA
This sequence comes from Murina feae, assembly GCA_004026665.1. Taxonomy (NCBI): domain Eukaryota; kingdom Metazoa; phylum Chordata; class Mammalia; order Chiroptera; family Vespertilionidae; genus Murina; species Murina feae. The sequence continues at coordinate 17,373 of PVJC01018883.1, read as the reverse complement.
CCCTCCCCACCTTCCAGTTGTAGTTTGACAGTCTGTTCAATGCTGTTCTGCCTCTGTATCTATTTATGTTCATCCGTTTATAATGGTCTTTATTATCCATAAATAAGTGAGATCATGTGGTATTTTTCTTTCATTGACTGGCTTATTTCACTTAGCACAATGCTCTCCAATTCCATCCATGCTGCTGCAAATGGTAAGAATTCCTTCTTTTTTACAGCAGCATAGTATTCCATTGTGTAGATGTGCCACAGTTTTCTAATCCATTCATCAGCAATCTCTTCAAGGCAATCTAGAATTTTTATATCAAGCAACTCAACATTATTCTAGTCTCTACCATTTACCTAATTCCAAAGACAAGTTCACACATTTAGTTATTTGTTGCAACAGTAGCCACTTGCAGGTACCAAAATATGTATTAGTTCACCAGGGCTCTGGCTTCTATAACATAGTACCACAAATCTGTTTTATTAAAGAAAGAAATGTATCATCTCAGGATTTTGGAGGTTAGATGTCTGAAATCAAGGTATTGACAAGGAAGGATCTATTCCAGGCCAGTCTCTCTGCCTTGTAGATACTCTTGTTCACTGTCTCTGCACATTATCTTTCCACTGTGCATGCCCGTCTCTGTGTTCTACTGTCCCACTTTCTAAGTACGAGTTATCAAGTGAAATTGGATTAAGGCCTACCCAAAAGACTTCATTTTTACTTGATTGCCTCTGTAAAGATTCTATCTCCAAACGACACCAGATTCTGAAGTCTAACATTGAATAGGTCGATATTTAAGTTTGGGAGGAGGGGATACAACTCGTACATAACGTTTGCCAAAATGAAAGCAGTCACATTTCTTCCAAAAAATGTGTAGGAAAAGTGAGTAATGTATAAGCACGGTTAACAGTACTTGCTTTTTGATTCAGAACATTTTCTTAACATAATGTTTATAAAACTTGTACAAATGTAAATATAGCACATTTTGCTGATATATTCTATTGCTGATGGGCATGTGGATATTTTCCACTTTCCCATGAAATAGATAAAATTATGAATGGATCTGTAATGATCACCATTCATAATTAATGGATCATAGGTTATGCAAATGCAGATTTGGTAGATACTACTGAACAGGTTTCCAAAGTAGTTGTAAATGTTTGTTTCCCCCAAAGTAGTGTATAAAGATTCTACTTGTACCACATGCATGCCAACACTGGTTACACTCAACTCTAGTCATCCATTTTCCTTTTGGTGGACATGGGCTTTTTCTGTGTACTTTTTTGTCAATTTTTTGTTTGTTTGCTTACACTCTTACTTTCTTCTAGCCTATGTTCGGTCATAAGTTATATCCTCATTTCCCTTCATGTGACACGTTTTCTTTGCTGTGCCCCCAATTGCTTTGAAAACATTTTCTCTTTATCTGAATTTTCAGTTGACTTCAGTGTGTTGAAGTATAGTTTTCTGTAGTTTTATCATACTTGGTGCCCATTGAGATTCTTAGACCTGATGATTTAATTTATAAACAAATTTGAAAAAAAATGTTGGCTAATACTCTTTAAACAAATGATCTCTCTTTTCCTTCTTGGATTGTAACTATGTTTAGGCTTAATATAAGTCCACATAAAAGTTTTGCTTTTTTTGTTCAAAACTTTTTTATTATTTTTTCTCTGAGAAATTCTATTGATGTATCTGTCCTCAGAGTGGCTAATAGTGATGCTCCTGTCTTCAAGGTCAAGGACCTTTTTTATTGCTGCCAAGTAGCTAATAAATTTTTCACTTTAGTTTCTATATATTTTGGTCAGTATGAGTATTTCTATGTGGTCCTTTTGCAGTTTTCATGTCTCTCCTGAAATTCTCCAACTCTTCACCATATTCAACTGAGACATTTTAAACATATATTAACAACTACTTTTTTTTGTTAACAAAGTAATTTTATTGCTAATTTCAAATACTAATCAGTCTACTATTGACTATGTTTCTCCTTTTATCATGGGTCATATTTATTTCTTTTGGGGAATCATATATACATTTTTAATCTTGTATATTATTATGATATGTAGTTAAAAATTCTGGATTCTGTTATTTTGTGTTGAAAAATATTGACTTTGTTAGTCAGACTGTTAAATCTCTAGTATATTATTTTGATGTGAGGCCTTTGTTTTAGGCACTGTCCAATAGTATATTGATTTTGATTTTGCCCTTAGGCCAAGGGTACACCTTCATTCTATGATGTATTTCTAACTATTAAGGTCAGATTTTCTGGAATTTTAATAAATCTAAGGTGTTTATCAAAGCCCTCTAAATTGGTGGTAATTGAAATCCTAACTGTCTCACCCGCTTTGGGAACTACTTAATTTATACATATCTCTTTTACCCCTCCGTGTGTTGATTTGTGCTGTATTCCTTAGTGTCTTGCTTTGTAAATATGTGGTTTGAAAATCAGCAATTGTTTGAAATAATTGTGACACTTTTTCAGCTCTAATTGGCTTCCTCCTTTCTCAAATCTCCCCTTTGAAACCCAGTTGCTTTGCCAGCTCTGCTTCCAGCCTCAGTCTTCAATCCAGTTTAACTGCATCTTTTCTCTCACACTCCCCATCCTGAGTTCTGAGTGAATTGAGGAGTACCCTGAGGTAACATGCCTGTCGAATGTGGAGTCGTCCTAGTTTTTTCTCCTCATTTTAAATCATAGAACCCCTACAGTTTCTATTTGGTTTCCTTTGCTTTCTTATCCCTTAAACCATTTATTTTATTTATATTTAGCCCAAAGCTTATAATTATTGTCAGCAGCAGAAATAGTTTGATGTAATCATTTCTTCTCCCTCAATTTCCAAAAGGAAAGAAATCTTTATCTTTTAATAACACTGGAAGTCTCTCATTGAGGATATATGTCAATGCTTCAGCTCTTATATGTGTATGTACACATATACATATAATATTGTTATATATTAGCTTTACATGAAAAAATATAAAAGAGATAGATTAAAATGGATGTGGATAAAATAGATGAAATCATAGGATGTCTGTTTCAGATTTCTGAATTCTAAATATTAACCTCACTTTTCTACCACCTTTAAGAGTTATAAACTACACTCTGATTTGTACAAAAAATAAGTATTCATTTTCTCACCTAAAATATGTATATATATATGTATGTGAATGATTTTTATTTATAATAATAAATGTTGTTTTTCAAAAGGGAAGCATTCCAGTATGAGTAAAATTGTGTAAACATTTTAACATGGCAAAAACATATTAATACAGTGGATGCAGCAAGACAGAGAGGTAGACAGATTTGTGGTCACCTTCATTAGATGTGAAGACATTCTCTAATGATCGAATTCACTGACTTTTATTTTATTTTTCTTTAAAATGGAGATTTCCTTTGGATTGTTATGACTCTGTACTATAATATTAAGTAATTTTTATGTTGCCTATTACAAAGTACATCATATAATAGTATATAGTAACTTCTCCCCAATTACCTTTGAGTCTTCTATAGGAATATACAAAATTATATACCATGACTAAAAAAGCAAATATTTATGTATATATTTTAAAACAAGAGGCCCGGTGCACGAAATTCATGCATGGGCGTGGGGAGGTCCCTCAACCCAACCTGCACCCTCTCCAATATGGAGTTCTTGGGAACTCTCACAATCCAGGATCTCTGGTTATTAACCGCTAACCTGCCTGCCTGCCCTAACCACTCCGCCTGTCTGCCTGATCCTCCTAACTGCTCTACTTTGCCGGCCTGGTCACTCCGATTAACTTTCTTTTTTAATCTTATCCCCTTCACACACAATTGTATTTGACTTCCTTATTGGCTTCTTTCTCTCACACATTTTTTCTCCTTTATGTAACACTTTTCCTACTGACTCATCATTTATAAACTTTTTTCTCCTCCTTATTTCCTACTTCTGTTCCATCATCATTCTTCCCATTTTTCTACTACCCTCCTTCCCTTCCCACATTCCTTCTTTCCTTTATCTTTACCCCTGCCCACCCTCCCCTTTTCCTTCCTTCCCATCTTAATTTTTTTTTCATTTCCTCCCTCTGACCTGCTTTGCTCCCTCCCCCATTCCTTCCTTCTTCCCATTCTCCTTTTAAGCTCTACCAGCTCCCCCTTTATAACTTTTCTTCTCTCCCTCTTTTTCTCTCATCCTACCTTTGCCATACATTCTTCTCTACTTACTGCCACTGTTTTAATACCTATCTATCTACCTGCCTAATTATCCACTATCATTTATTTTTTTTTCTTTTCTGACTTCTACTTTTAAAATCTGTCCCCAGTACACAGCTATACTTGGTTTTCATTATAGGCCCTACAGTTCACTCATACATCCTCTTTTTTTTAACTCTGCTGTCCACTGACTCTTATAAAGTTCTTCCCTCCATCCTGTTCCACCCCTCCCATGCCTGGTTACTTACCCCCAAACTCTCCCTGGCTGCTGCTCCATCCACCTGCCCCCTGCCCAGCTTTCCATCTCCTGGCTCCCAAGGGTTCACCCCAGCTCTGAAGGGAGATGGGGCCTCTCACAGGAGACCCCTGCCCCTGTGGCAGAGAAAATGGAGCCGGTGAGAGAAGGGGCCCAGGAGTGTGTGTGAGAGAGAGGGAGCAGCCCTACTTCCCTCATTAAAGCTTCCATGGGGAAGGGACATTAACCCCCAGCTCAGGGCTTAGCTCCAGCCAGGTGGCAGCTGCCCATGCAGCCCCGACACTGCAGCTGCAAAGCAGGAGCACCTCCACCTCTGGACCTTCCAACCCTCCATTCGGGAACCGTCAGTGGCACAGCTTCTGTCTCCCCTGGACCGCAGTGTGGGCTTGCTTCTCCCACCCCTTGGCTTCCACCTGGAATCAGCCTGGAATCCATCGCGGGGCACGCACAGGGAGGCTTAAGCCCCAGCCATCGATTGCTTTCCAGGCTGCAGCCTTGGCCCAGCTCACTCCTCCCATCCCGTGCTGCGGTCTGGATGAGGGGGGGCTAAGCCCTTCCCGTCTGCCCACCCCCCCTGTGCGATCCAGACTGCCGCCACCAGCTGGCTCGCTCCTTCTGCCCTGCAGCTGCGGCCACCATTACCTTGCTGGACCTCAGGACTGTGGTCAACGCCATCTTGCCTAGGCTAATTTTCATACAGTCACTCTGATTGACTGGTGGGCTTTGCTTAGTCATCCTGAAGAAACGGTCAATTTTAATATTATGCTTTTATTAGTTTAGATAATCATTCTGTAATTATATATATATATATACACACACACACTGAGTGGCCAGATTATTATGACCACCTGATGTTTGTAGGCAAATTAGTCGTACACTGCATCATATGGGATATGGAAGCTGAAGGCCTGTTCAAACACCTTTGCTGTCTGCAGTTACCAAGAAAAAATGTCTCCAATTCACACAGGAACACAATGATTGGATAGTTAAGCATTGGAAAAAAGTCATGTGGTCCGATGAATCACGTTTCCAGTTGCATTATGCAGATGGCAGAGTGAGAATTTGACAAAAACAGCATGAAAGCATGCACCCCACATGCATGAGTACAGCCCTTTAAGCTGGTGGGGGCAGTGTTATGGTTTGGGTCATGTTTTCCTGACATGGTTTGGGCCCTTTAATTCGTGTCGAACAACATCTGAAGAACACAACATACCTAAGTGTCGTTGCTGATCAAGTTCACCTATCATGCTGATGACGTATCCCAATGGAGATGGCTTCTTCCAACAAGACAATGCACCATGCCACAGTGCTCGTATTGTGCAGGAGTGATTTCAAGAACATGAGGGAGACTTTACCTTGCTTAGGTGGTCCCCACAATCACCAGATCTCAATTCAATTGAAAATTTGTGGCATGAAGTTAAAAGAGCCATCAGGCAGCTGGTTCCACAACCATCAAATCTAACAGAACTGGACAGTGCTATTCATCAGACATGGTGTCAGATTCCTCACATCACCTTTCAACATCTTTTGGAGTCAATGCCAAGAAGAATCGCCACAGTAGCCAAAGGTGGCCCAATGAAGTACTGATGGAGTGGTCATAATAAGTTGGCCACTCATGATAATATATATCCCACATTTAAAGGCTGTGGGCAGCCTGAAAGCCTGAAAACACCCCTGAGCCCATCACCCACGCTGGCCACACTGCAGTGGGGTGAGGGATCCCACTGGGGGTCTTGGCCAGCCTGAAAACAGCCATCAGCCCCTCAGCCAGGCTGGCCAGGCACACCAGCAGGTGGACATCCCCAGAGGGGTCCCAGACTGCGTGAGAGGGCACAGGCCGAGCTGAGAGACCTCCTGAGTGCACAAATTTTTGTGCACCAGGCCCCTAGTGTGTGTATATATATATATATATATATATATATATATATATATATATATATATATATATTCAGAGAGGAAGGGAGAAGGAGAGAGAGATAGAAACACCAATGATGAGAGAGAATCATTGATTGGTTGCCTCTTGCATACCCCTTACTGGGGATTGAGCCTGCAAGCTGGGCATATGCCCTGACTAGGAATGAAACTATAACCTCCTGGTTTGTAGGTTGATGCTAAACCACTTGGCTGTGCCAGCCAGGCTGACTATGTAATTCTTGCTTGAGTTTCTAAAGCTGTATTTTCCATTGTTCAACTCTCAATAATTATTTGAATTTGAATTTTGTTTTCAGAATAATATTATGTACCTGACTAATGCAATATACAAACTGATGTCAGAGAGATTTTTAAAAATTGATAACTTAAGAATTATTTTTATTATAACATTCTTTATAAAAAGTGCATTTATTAGTAATTAAAATAACTAACTGGCAGTTAAAATACAAACGTACTTCCTATTGTTTTAATTTATCACAAAGCTTTGATTTATTTTATTATCTATAAATATTTAAAGTTCTCCCTGGCCAGTGTGGCTCAGTTGGCTAAGCATTGGCCCCATCATCAAAAGGTCACTGGTTTGATTCCAGGTTAAGGCACTTGCACAGTTTCAGGTTTGGTCCCCCAGTAAGGTTGTGTGTGGGAGACAACCAATGTTTCTCTCTCTCTCTCTCTCAAGTCAATAATTTAAAAATATTAAATATTTAAATGTGTAGTGACCTCTTTCTTCCAAAGATTCATTGTTCACACATCATAAAGTTGTCCTATTATCTATCATGATGCAATAAATATGCATATGTATTTCAGGAGTTAACTGAGAATAAGCTTATAGTGATCAATAATCATCATATTTGTCATTTCAAAGAAGAGCAATTCAGGCAAGTGTGATTTATTTGAAAGATCCTATGCATATGAATTAACTAACATGTATTTCCTTGATTTTACTGCCAATTCAATATAAAATATGAAATTTATCAAAACCCTTTTTAAAAGGTAAGAAAACTTATGCTTAAAAAATGGTTTGATTCGCCCAATTTCTTAATGGAAGTTGTAGAACCAAGATTTAAATCCAAACCTGTCTGACCAAAAAATCTGTTTTTAAAAATGTCTTTTAAAGGACATATGATAGAGCCAAAACATAACAGTAAAAACATTCTTCACTTATGCATTAATCTAATTATTACACAAACTTGCTAAGCCATGAATATTGAATAGGTCTAACCTTCATTTCTTTTTGTACTACCCACTGATTCACATCCCAAACAGGTCTCTAGAATTCCAGTCTCTTCAATTTTCATTGTTAATCCACATGTAACATTTTAGATTATTTTTGTAACAAAAACAAAAAACAAACCATGGCTCATTGCTGTTCATACTAATCATTAATTATCTGTATTATTTTATTTGTTTAGACTTTTCTTTTTATTTTCTACACTCTTTCCACTCCTCAGGTCCACTTAAAGAGGGATCTGGAGACAGGCAGCTGCTCTTACAAGTGAAGTACCACAACCATATCAGAACTAGGTTCAGTCAATATCTTGTCTTGTTCTCTCACAGTTTCAGGTATCTAACCTAATAAAAGAGTAATATGCAAATTAACCATCACTCCGAGACACCTAAGCCATGCCCACCAGCCAAGCCAAGACCCCATCCAATCAGAGTGACTGTATGCAAATTAACCCAGCCAAGATGGCAGGCGGCAGCCACAGAGCTGTAATAAGCAGGAGGCTTGCCCCAGCGATGGGGGAAGCTAAAGTTCCTGTCTGCCTAGGCTGGCTGTGGCCTCTGCTCAAGGCAACATAGTTTCAATTATAGAAGATAAACCTCAGTTACCTGCTTCCAGCCTTGGGCTCAAGGAAGCGCTGGGAGCCGGGGTTGTCAGGGGCAACTGGACCTGGGCTCCAGTTAAAGCAACAAAATTTCAACTTTAGAAGTTAAATAAATTCCAGCCAGCCTGGTGCAAACAGCCATCAGCCCCTTACCCAGGCTGGCCAGATACCCCAGCAAGACCCATTCCCTGAAGGGGATGGTGCCATCCTGCAAACAGCCATCAGCCCTTCACCCAGGCTGGCCAGGCACACCAGCATTGGACATCCCCTGAGGGGTCCCAGACGGCAAGAGGGCACAGGCCGGGCTGAGGGACCCCCCCGCCCAGTGCACAAATTTTTGTGCACTGGGCCCCTAATATATATATATATATATATATATATATATATATATATATATATATATATATATATTTGTGCTGTTCAGGTTTCAATAGTTTAAAATAACATGTAATATTGCTATTTTAATTTTAAACATTTTTAAATATATTATTAAAACTTTACTATATTTTCCTGAATCAAAAGAGCTACTTATAATATGCATCAAGTTTTATTTCAATAAAATAAAATAAAATTAGAACAAGAAAATAAAAATGATTATGAGGAAGGAAATATATATCCTATATAATAAAATCCTAGATGGTGTCATGGGACATCGTCACAAGATGGACACCCTCATGTCATCACAAGATGGCCACCACAAGATGGCTGGCAGGGGTGGGCAATTTAGGGTGATCAAGCAGGCAGAGGCAGTTGGGGATGATTGGACCGACAGGGAAGGGCAGTTGGGGGTGATCAGGCTGGCAGGGGAGCAGTTAGGCATCAATCAGGCTGGCAGGGAAGTAGTTAGGGAGTGATCAGGCAGGAAGGCAAGCAGTTAGGAGCCAGTAGTCCACAGATTGTGATAGGGATGTCCGACTGCTGGTTTAGGCCTGAAGCCACAGAAATTGGGCCTAACGCAGCAGTTGGACATCCCATGAAGGGTCCCATATTGGAGAGGGTGCAGGTTTGGCTGAGGGACTGTCCTCCCCCCGCCCCATGCATGAATTTCATGCACTGGGCCTATAGTCTATATAATAGAGAGCCAGGGTTGTAATGAACGTTATGACCAAAGGCTCGACCAGACTGAAGTCAGTGCTGGGTTGCCTGGAGACCCAGCACTGACTGGGGCCACTGCAGGCACCCAGATCCAACACTGACTGCCCAGGGGGCTGCAGCTCAGGCCTGGAGAGAGGCCTTCGGAGAGAGATGCAGGGTCTGATCCATAGCTTCTGTGACAGCTGTTGATCAGAACTTGCCTCTCTTTCTCTCCAGGCCTGGCCAACAGCTTTGATTCCACTTCTCTCCAGGCCTTCACCTGGGCTGCTGATCAGCCCCCCTTTCTGATAAAGCCCTGTTGATAGGCCCAGAGATGCTGACTGGCATAGAAACTGAACAATCAGAACCAAATCTGGGTAAATGTAAGATGCCAATGGCTGCCTAAGAGGTAGACCTTTTGATGCTGACTGGCATAGAAACTGGCCAATCAGAACCAAATTGGCTGGCAGAGGAGGGCAGTTGGGGGTGATCAGGAAGGCAGAGGCAGTTAGGGGCAATCAGGCCAGCAGGGAAGGCAGTTAGGGGAAATCAGACCACCAGGAACGAGCAGTTAGGGGTGAGATCAGGCCGGCAGGGGAGGGCAGTTTGTGGCGAGATTAGGCTGGCAAAGGAGGGCAGTTAGGGGCAATCAGACAGGCAGGCAGAGAGATTAGGGTCAGATAGGCAGGTGAGTGGTTAGGTGCCAGTGGTCCCAGATTGTGAGAGAGGTGTCTGACTGTTGGTTTAGGCCTGATTCCACAGAGAAAATGGGATCAGTTTGAGGCGACTGGAGGGACTGAGGGTGAGGTTTGAAGTGGCCAGAGAAGGCCAGAGGGTTTGGGGACTGGACCAGGCACACTGGAGCTCTGCGTGGACAGGTTCAGTTGTGAAGACAGGGCTGCAGGTGGGTGGGCCGCACTGCGCGATTTCAAATCACATGCTGAGCTCTTAGTATTAAGTAAAAAAGAATGTCTGTCTTATAACACCCATAAAAGTGAGTTTATGTTCTTCCTTTCCAAACTCGCTTTTTCTCCCATGTATCTTCTGGAAATGGGAACATGATTCACCTCATTGATTGAGCCTCAAGCATGGAGTTATTTGACGGGTGAACTATATATCATGCCCTTTCACTGGTTCAGTCATTGCTCCAACAGGTTTTCCTTCTCATTCTTCTGTATCTTAATTTTTTTTTTATTATCCACTTTATCACTCTGATTTGTACAAAAGCATGGTATTTTTCTCAGTCTTTTACCAAAAAGGAGCCTTTCTCTCAACTACACTTCCTTTTTTTAGACATAACTCCATTACTCTGCTCTCCATTGCAATAAATCCTCTTGAAAGAATCATTTATTTTTCTTGACACAAAGTCTTCGCCTACTGACACCCTTTAAACTTATCACCATTTACTTGTTCTTGGTTTTTGTTTCTGTACTGCTTATTACTTTAAAATATGCTATTGATAAATATCTATTATTTCCCTGATAAAATATAATGCCCATGATATCAGAGGTATTTTCTCTCTGTTGTTCACTGGTGGTCTATAAACTTGACCAACATAAATATGCTCTTAATATATATTTGTTGGAGGAATTGATGAAGGAATTGTTGACATTATCTTCCCCTCAACAGCCTCATGTACTTAATAATCAATACATTCTTTATATCTCTAGGTTCATTCTATTTTTCTCAATTTTCAGTGAAAACACTGTCCCTAAACCAAAACCATACTTTACTTAGTTTATTTTAACAGCTTCTTTACTGCAATAGTTATCTTTATATTAACATTTCTCTCACTGTATGTCAACACTGGAATATGAACAATCTTTTTAAAACACATATTTCATAATATTTATTCATAAATATAAAACACCTCACCCTATCCTATATAATAAAAGGGTAATATGCAAATTGACCCTATCAGCAGAATGACTGGGAATGACTGGTCACTATGACACACACTGACCACCAGGGGACAGACACTCAATGTAGGAGCTGCCCCCTGGTGGTCAGTGAACTCCCACAGGTGGAGCTCTGCTTAGTCACAAGCCAGGCTGACAGCTACCAGCACAGCAGTGGTGGCGGGAGCATCTCCTGCCTCCTCAGCAGAGCTAAGGATGTCTGACTGCAGCTAAGACCAACTCCTCGCTGGCAAGTGGACATCCCTCTAGGGCCCCCAGGTTGCCAGAGGGATGTCTGGCTGCCAGCTTAAGCCTGATCCCCTGAGGAGCGGGCCTAAGCCTGCAATTAGACATTTCCTGAGGGGTCCCAGATTGCTGGAGGGCACAGGCCAGGCTGAGGGACCCCCCCCCCCAAGTGCACTAGTTCTTGTGCACTGGGCCTCTAGTACATATAATAAAAGTCCTTGCCATGATATACAAGGAACTTCTTGACATGGATCCTATTCTCTCCAGTCTTATCTGTCACAACTCTCCATTTTGCAATTTACACTCCAGCTGTACTAAAGGGGTTATAGTTACCTGCATGCATTGTACCCACTCTAGGTTCCTTGCATATGAAGTTATTTCTATGAGAATCATTTCTCCTTACAATTAAAGTTAGAATTTCCAAACTTAATTTAGACATCAGTCCCTTTGATAACCCTTCTCTGGCTCTTTATTATCAGAATAGAGGCCCAGTGCATGAAATTTGTGCACTGGGTGGGGTGTCCCTCAGCCCAGCCTGCACCCTCTACAATCTAGGACACCTTGGGGTATGTCTGACTGCCTGTTTAGGCCCAATTCCACAGGGATCGGGCCTAAACAGGCAATCAGACATCCCTCTCACAATCCGGGACTTCTGTCCCAGATCTCCCCTAACCACTCCCCTGCCAGCCTGATCAATGCCTAACTGCTTCCCTATCAGCCCAATTGCACCCAACTGCCCTCCCCTGCCAGCCTGGTTGCCCCTAACTGTCCTCTCCTTCTGGTCTGATTGCCCACAACTGCCCTCCCTCGCTGGCCATTTTGTGTTGGCCATCTTGTGACCACATGAGGATGGCAATCTTTGACCACCTGTGGCAATGGTGGGACAGTCAAATTGCATTTTACTTTATTATATATGAAGGGGTTCTTTGCTCATTTCTATTTCAGTGTCTGTTATACTGTTCCATAATTATATCTTTAATTCTCTCCTAATACTAAGTGACAACTTATTTAAAGTAAAAAAAAAAATTCATATATTTCATCAGCTTCCCTCCTTGATAACCAATTACATCAACTACATTGTTTTTCTCTGCTTCATTAGCAGTAGGAGTTTCATCTGTTTCTATTGGTAATGTGCCCACATCTAGAAGTATGCCTGTCACATGGTAGATACCCAATAATTTATTTAAAAAATTGAACAGTATCTATTAATATTAGATACTTATTAAGTAAAAAGTAAGAATAGTTATTAGTTTTATTAAGTGTAATAATGGTATTATTATTAGGCATATTTTCAGGTCTTTATCTGTCTTTTCTAAAAAAGCAAGTTTTATTTCTAAGCAGCCTCAAAAGAACAGTAAAATGGACCACAACACACCAGTAGAAGGAAGCACACAGTCACATGTCTATTTGAGAATTTCAATCATGAGTTCCACCAATTCTTGCCCATTGTTCAACACTTACTGAATTTCATTTTCAGTTTGAAAATGGCAATATTTTTTTTTATGAAAAGATAAATATTTACAGAAAGAACATCCTGTTAGAGGGATCCTCTATCCAATGCCTTGGAATGTGCAAAGCCAAAACATTTCCCATTAGTTACAAATTTTCTGAAGGGCATATTTCCCATCCAATCTGTGTTAAACATTGTTTTCTAAGTACTCAGAGAAACTGAATTCTTAGAAAAAGTTAACCTAGCTTCCCAAGGCAATTATCATCTTTCATATAAACATTTCCCCATAAAACCAGCATCTCAATGACTTAGGTTAACAGTTACTTCTGAATTACACAAAACGAGAAAAGAGGAAAAATATTATCACACAGCATTCAAGGTCATAATGATGTACACAATACATGGGGTTAGAAAGTCCAGACTTGGTTTTTGCATTGGCAAGATATTGTACTTCCAAATCTTGCGCCTCACCCCAACACACACCTTAGGCCCAAAGTTCACACATGTGAATCTATAAACTCTAAATTTGTTAAAAAGCATTTTCCCCTTCCTAATTTAGAACATGGGTAAAAAAAATAAAATAAAATTGTTGCCTTTTAATATAATTAATAATAAAAATTCCAGTGCTGTTTTTTTATACCTTCCGTAACTTTAAAAATGTTTTCTCAAAGTCATTGAAACTCGGAGACAACCAAGATGGCAGCATAGGTAAACACCTGAATTTGCTGCTGTGCACAACCACATTAAAACTACAACTCAAAGACAAAAAGAATACCATTCAGAACCAAGGGAAGGCTGGCTGAGTGAAAATTTAACAACCAGAAAGAAAGAGAAAAGCGCATTGAGTCTGGTAGGAGGTGCAGAGGTGAGGAAGTGTAGAGGTGCAGAGACCTGTGCGAAAGGGGCTGGCAGCTGGGTATGCTATTGTCTTTTTCAATCATGAGGGAAAAATAAGCTCCTAACTACACTAAGCTCCAGTTCCAGGTGAGAATTTAGGGACTCAGGGCTCATCCAAAGAGAAACTGGACTGTCTGAGATTGGGCCGGAAAGTGAGGGCAGCTTTCTCGCAGAGGTGCATGCAGCGATCATTGTTCCTGCACGAGGCCACAGGACACAAACCTCTCTGAGACAGGGCAGAGTGGCAGCCATTGTGATTTGCTCCACTCTGGTGATTCCCTGAGACCCCACCCCACCCAATTTACAACCCCACCCAAGCTACACACAGAGGCTTTTGCATCTGAATGGCCTGGTCTTTCTCCACCTAAAAACCTGGGCAGACTCAGTAATGCCAAAGTCCCACTGAAGCAAGTCCTGCCCCATAAGGGTGTCGCCAACACAGAAGTTCTCCCATTGTAAACACAACCGGTCCTAACAGCCAACTGGCCTGGAGGTCAATTCCTCCCAGTGATACCAACAGCAATCAAGGCTTAACTACAACAAAACTGTGCACACAGCCCACAAATGGGTTCACCAAGAGTATCCACCTCAGTTTATTAGGAGACTGAGCAACTGGGCCCTATAGGACACCTAGCACAGAAAGCCACTCTATCAACACAGAAAAACAGCCAACATGCAGAGACAAAAAAAAAAAAAAAAAAAAAAAAAAAAAAAAAAAAAAAAAAAAAAAAAAAAAAAAAAAAAAAAAAAAAAAAAAAAAAAAAAAAAAAAAAAAAAAAAAAAAAAAAAAAAAAAAAAAAAAAAACAGGTCACAAATGAAAGAAATGGAGGAAAGCAAACTACTAGATATAGAGTTCAAAACCATGGTTATAAGGGTTTTCAAGAATTTTCTAGAAGCCGCTGATAAATTTAGTGAAACCCTCAATAAATATAGTGACCAATTAGAAATTAAGCATACACTGACTGAAATAAAGAATAATATACAGAGATACAACAGAAGACTAGAGAATCTCAAGAATCAAGTCAAAGATTTGAAATATGAAGAAGCAAAAAACACCCAACCAGAAAAGCAAAAGGAAAAAAGAATCCAAAACTATGAAGATAGTGTAAGGAGCCTCTGGGACAACCTCAAGCATACCAAAATCCGAATTATAGGGGTGCCAGAAGAGAGAGAGGAAGATATTGAAAACCTATTTGAAGAAATAGTGACAGAAAACTTCCCCTACCTGGTGAAAGAAATAGACTTACAAGTCCAGGAAGTGCAGAGAACCCCAAACAAAAGAAATCAAAGAAGACCACACTAAGACACATCATAATTAAAATACCAAGGGCAAAAGATAAAGAGAGAATCTTAAAAGCAGCAAGAGAAAAACAGTTAGTTATCTACAAGGGAGTATCCATATGACTGTCAGCTGATTTCTCAACAGAAACTATGCAGGCCAGAAGGGAGTCACAAGAAATATTGAAAGAGATGAATAGCAAGAAACTACAACCAATATTACTTTACCCAGCAAATCTATCCTTTAGAATTGAAGGTCAGATAAAGAGCTTCACAGATAAGAAAAAGCTAAATGAGTTCATCACTGCCAAACCAGTATTATATGAAATGCTAAAGGGTATTCTTTAAGAAGAGAAAGAAGAAGAAAAAGGTAAAGATAAAAATTATGAACAACAAATATATATCTATCAACAAGTGAATCTAAAAATCAAGTGAATAAAAAAATTTTACGAACAGAATAAACTGGTAAATAGAATAGAATCAGGGTCATAGAAAGGGAGTGAACTAACAATTCTCAAGGAGAAGGTGTGTGGGGGGTGGGGGAAGAGATTGGACAAAAATAGTACACCTATGGATTAGTAGAATGGGTGAGGGGATAAGGGCAAAGGGTGGGGTGGCAACCGGGTGGAGGGGAGCTATGAGGGGAAAAAAAAGGAACAACTGTAATATTCTGAACAATAAAGATTTAATTAAAAAAAAACATTAAAAAAACAGGAAGTTCTACTAAAAGTCAAGAAAATATAAATATTGATAGAGAACTCTGATAAAAAAAAAACCTTATAGCTTTCACAAAAATTAAATTAAAGTGTATCATGGTTATTGTAAAATATGAAGTTATAATATGTCTAGAAACATCCATAGGAGCAAATCTAGGTGGTTGTGGGTTTAGTAACAAGTTTTTAGCCACCAAAGGCATAACAAAAAATTCTATAAAAATTGGACTGCAAAAACATTTAATCTGCAAAAAAAAAAACAAAAAAAACAAATACCATTAAGAAAATCAAAAGTTAAATCACAGATGGCAGAGAATATTTGCAAAATTCATATCTAGTATAGGACCATTATGAAAAATTTTAAAATAGTCCTTAAAACTCAATAATATTTTAAAAATTCAATTAAAAAATTGGCAAAAGACCTAAACAGCTCACTAAAGAAGATATACTGATTAAAAATAAGCATATAAAAAGGTGCTTAACATAATTAGTTATTCAAAATAAAAAATTGTAACAGTAATGAGATACTACTAAGCAATTGCTGTAATGGCTAATACCGAAATAGAAAAGAAAAAGGAAGACCTGACAATGCTGATTGCTGGAGAGGATTCAGAGTAAAAGGAAAGCTCTTAAGTTACCGATGGCACACAGTTATAGCCAGTTTGGAAGACAGTGTGGCAATTTCTTAAAAAGCTAATCATACTGTGACAAAGTGGGTCAAATATATGGTGACGGAAGATGAATTGACTTTGAGTAGTGGACACACAATTCACTATTTAAATGATGTGTCATAGAATTGTTCACTGGAAACCTGTATAATTCTAATAACCAATGTCATCCCAATTAATTTAATTTAAAAATTCTAATTATAGTATAGCTATACAGATCAAAATTGATCTCCTAGTTATTTATTCAAATGATTTGAAAACTTATGCCCACCAAAAATCTGCAAGAATATCTTTAGCAGATTTATTTATAGTCCCCAAAACTGGGATCAACAAACCATTACTTCTCACAGCAGAATATTATGTAAACTAATAAAGTTGTAATATTAAAATTAACCATTTCTCTGGAACGGGTAAACCATGCCCACCAGCCAATCAGAGTGGCTGTATGCAAATTAGCCCAGCCAAGATGGCGAAGGCCACAGCCCCAGAGAAGCCTCCCACAACGCACAGGCCGCAACTGCCGGGGGAGGAGCAGGGCTCCAGTGATGGAGGCCTGGAAATAGATCCGGTTGCGGATTACAGGTGGCAGGGCAGCCTCTGGGTTGGGGGAACGAGCCAGCCCCAGCAGGAAGCTGAGGCCTGGAAATATGTGCAATTAGGGCACACAGCACACACAATGGATTCCAGGGAGCTGGGCAGCCTTGGGGGTGGAGGGACCGAGCCAGCTCCGCTCGTGAGGCTGAGGCCTGGAAATAGGTGCAATCGGGCCTCCATGTGTGCTGTGTGCCCCAATGGATTCCGGGTGGCTGGGCAGCCTCGGGGGCGGAGGGACATCCCCCGAGGGGTCCTAAACTGTGAGAGGGCACAGGCCGGGATGAGGGAACCCCCACCCCCTCCGAGTGCACAAATTTTTGTGCACCAGGCCCCTAGTCCTATCTAATAAAAGAGTAATACGAAAATTGA
>PVJC01018882.1:0-30844 GCA_004026665.1 Murina feae | reverse complement strand
CAAAGGTGTGTTTCGCTAGAGCCAGTTTAATCGGAGCTGAGCTGAGCAGGCGCAGCTTCACTTTCACTCCTGCCGCAATGGAAACGGCCGTTTACTCAGGTCTGTGAGTGGCGGCCGCCATGTTGGCTGGGCTAATTTGCATACAGCCACTCTGATTGGCTGGTGGGCGTGGCTTACCCTGTCTCGGAGAAACGGTTAATTTTACTATTTCGCTTTCATTAGTTTAGATACGTGGCTATGAATAGGAATAATGGTCTCTGTTTTTGTTGAGTTCCAGCAGGTAATCTCTATTTATTTCTCTTCAAAGTGATCTTTCATTATCCATACTGTCTGACGTTAGGAGCTTAAAGTTGGCAAAACTACAGATTTTTATGTTGGTCCCAGCTTACAGTTCTATCTTGGATGCCTTAATGCAAGCACACATGTTCAAAGAAAGAAATACTAGATGGTGAAAAGCTTCTGCAGAAAACCCACTACACCCAAAGAAATTATCAGAGCTAACTGAAAAGGCTCCTGGGAATGAGCAGGTAGTTGTTCCCTGCCTGCTTATCCAATCTAAATGTGCCTTACTGAATTAGCTAAACAACTGTATAGAAAAAAAATAATCTTTTTAAGAAAGAAAACAATTGAATGAGTGAGTACTACTGCCATTAATGTTGTTGCTTCACCATTTTTCTTTTGGTGATCAGACTGTGCTAGTCACTTAAATAAATTAGAGTCTCAGTTTCCTCACCTCTAAAATTCTTGCAGTTCAATTAAATAACTAAAATATTTTTAAAATAAGTTTACAAAAGGCCCTCCACATATATTACTTTGTCTAATTTAATTTAATGTAAAACACTGTATGAAAGCTTTCCAAAATATATAGTCAGCATTCTTCTTGCTGTCAATGGAAGATCAACAAATCAGGGATAGATATTTATGTAGTACTCTCTTAGCTGGCCCAGAGAGTGAATATAAGATGGATTTCAAATTACAATTTAAAAAATTACTACATATCTCATCGGCATGCAAATTATCTTATCTGTGTACTACCTATTGTAATGTATTATTCCAAGGAGTATTCTGAGTAGTAGGAAATCTGACCTAAATTCAGTAAATGATGGCAGGTCATTTCAGTACATACCACTTTACCACTTAAATTCTTGAATCTCTTACATAATATAAAGGAAGAAAGATAAAATGTAACACTTACTAAATCAGAATCCCCTTATTTACCTTCAACAAATCAAAACTGTATTTTGATCTTCATTCTATAGTTGAGGAAACTGATGCTCTAAAACACTAAATAACTTTCCCAAGGTCAATCAAGTAGTTAAGTGAAGGAACAAGATACAATACTTCCCTTTTAATATTTGCTTAAGCAACGCATTATGAGGAAGATAAATCTGCATCTCAAAAAGCAGAAACAAGGTAACTTCAACACAGGATCCTTATTCCACCATTTCAACATAAATGGGCTTCTGTCTCACACAGTATAAATAATTCTGGGGGAATCACTCTGCTACTATTCCCCTACAAATGCAAGCAATGACTAGACTAGAAGCACAGCTATATAATTTATTAATTTATTAATAATTTATTTATTAATTCCCTACCTTCTTGGAAACAAGTAGATTTTCCTTAGAGGCAACATTCTCCCTAACCTTCCCATTTACTGGACAGCTATCAAGTTCCATGAATTAACTTCAACTCCTCAAGAACACAATTACTAACTGTGTAACTCCTCAAGAACACAATTACAACTAATCACACTGTATGAATTACTAAAAATTCATACAGTGTGATTAGTTGTATTATAGAACCATTCCAATAAGTAATAACTTCTTTGATTTATCATTAATTATCCAAACTAAGGAGAGAGACAGAGAAGCAAAGGAAAAATACAAATTCACTTAACAAAACTCCTTGTTCCATCAAAAAACACCAATCAGAAAGGATATATGCACCCCTATGTTCATAGCAGCACAATTTACAACAGCTAAGATTTGGAATCAGCCTAAGTGCCCATCAGCAGATGAGTGGATTAAAAAACTTTGGCACATCTACACAATGGAATATATGCTGCTTTAAAAGGGAAGGAACTCCTACCATTTGCAACATCATGGATGGAGCTGGAGAGCATTATGCTAAATGAAGTAAGTCAGTGAGAGAAAGATAAATATCACATGCTCTCACTCATTTGTGGATTATAATGAACAACATAAACTGATAAACAAATATAGATTTAGAGACAGAGAAGCATCAATCAGATTCTCAAACCTCAGAGGGAAGGTAGAGGAGGGTGGGGGTAAGGGGGAGAGATCAACCAAAGGACTTATATGCATGCATATAAGCATAAACCATAGATGCAGACAACAGGGGGTGAGGGTAAGGGCAGGACTGGGGAGGGTGGGGGGACAATGGGGAAATCAGGGCACATTTGTAATACCTTAATCAATAAAGAAAAAAAAAGAAAGCCTGCTAGAAATGTTACTCAAGAAGAAAGTATTAATCTCAAAGTACAACAGGTTCCTTGTTTGCACTGATAGTTACAAATGAAGCTCTAAAATTGAAACTGAATTACCAATGTTTTACTCTCAGTGTTTGAGCCTCCAGAGACATATTGGCAGAGAGAGGTGAAATTAGCATAGACATTTTTAAGGAAATTGAAAGGGATCAAACTTAACTATTTTATTTTATGCCAAAATAAAATATAAGGCTACTGAAAATGGTGTGTTAGTTTCTGTTCATATTAAATATCTTAAGCAGTATAACTTACTGATTACCTTTCATATTAAATGTCTTTGTCCCCCTTTGTACTATAACATGTCAAAGCCATAAGGTCAGAATCTTATTTAAAGGGCTAGAAAAAAATTTTAAGTTCCAAAATTAACACCAACTTTCTAAATATTAGAAGTGTAACATTGCAAAAGACTGTAAATTGCCATGAATTGTTTTCAGTGAATGCCTGCCTTTAGCAGTAACAAAAGGGGAGGGTGCGTAGAAGTACTCAGGAGAGGAGAATTTCATAGATAGAGAGAACAAGCTGTTGGTTGACAAATGGGAGAAGGTTGGAGAATTGGTTGAAAAAGGTGAAATGATTAAGAAGTACAAATTGGCAGTTACAAAATAGTCATGCAGATGTAAAGTACACCATAGGGAATATAATCAATAATCTAATATAATAAAAGAGAAACATGCAAATTTGACCATTACCACCAGCCAATCAGAGCGGCTGTATGCAAATTAACCCAGCCAAGATGGAGGCTGGCAGGGCGGCTCTGCACTGGGAGCCTCCACGGCCGGCTGGCATAGCTGTGCCAGGTGTGTCAGCTCAGTGGGAGAGGGGGGTCTGGCCTGGGGCCTCCTCAGGACGTCCAGGAGCAGCTGTCCTAGGTCTGCTGCCTAGCTCCGCCCCCGGGAGCCTCCGAGGAGTATCCAGGAGCGCCTGTCCCGGGTCCACTGCCTGGCTCCACCCCCTAGGGGCCTCCCCGGGGCATGCAGGAGCACGGGGCCTCTGCAGGGTGTGCAGGAGCAGCTGTCCTGGGTCTGCTGCCTGGCTTTGCCCCCAGGGGGCCTCTGCGGGACATCCAGGAACGCCTGTCCCGGGTCTACTGCCTGGCTCTGCCCTGGGGGCCTCCGCAGGGTGTCCAGGAACACCCGTCCAGGGTCCGCTACCTTCATCCACCCCCCAGGGCATACGGGAGCGTCTGCTGCACAGTGCGGAGAATCCGAAGCCAGTCCACTGCCCAGCTCCACCCCGGGTGTGTTTGCTCAGCAGCAGGGCCCCACCGAGGGATTCTGCAGCAGCGTCCGCCCCTGGCTCGCCACCCAACTCTGCGCCAGGTGTGTCCCCTCAGCGGTGTGGGCCCACCAGGCGTGTGCAATCGTGGGCCCTCTGGTAGGAAACGTCCAGGCCTGCACTAATGGCTCTCAGCCCCTCACTGAGGGCACAGGCTGGGCTGAGGGACCCCCATCCCCACCCCCCCAGTGCACAAATTTTTGTGCACCGGGCCCCTAGTATTGTAATAATTATGCATGGTGAAGGTGGTGACTAGACTTATGGGGGGATCATTTTGTAAGTTATATAAATGTCTATACCAGTATGCTGTATATCTGAATCTTATACAATGTTGAATGTCAATTGTAATTGAAAAATAAAATAATTTTTAAATCTAAATTTAAAAAAAACAGAAAATAACAAGTGTAAGCAAGGATATGGAGAAATAGGAATCCTCATACATTTCTGGTGAAAATATAAAATGGGAAAATAGGACGGAGAATCTTGGAGGAGCAGAGAATGTGTGTGAGAGAAAAGGAGACTCAAGGGAGAATGGGTTTGGAGGGCAGAGAGGCGAAAAAGAAAGCATAGCTATGTGGAAAGCGGGCAGAGGAACCCAAGAGAAGAGAGAGGCAGAGAACAGGGTTAAGTTGAGGGGGAAGTAGAAAGAAGAGAGGAAAACTCTAGAGAGAACTAGTCAAAGAAACAACAAACAAAAAGAATACCATTCAAATGCAAATTACAGCCTCAAAGACAAATCCATCTTTAGAAGAGTCTTTACCAAAATGTTGGAGAAGTAGAACAAACAAACAAAACTCTGGGGAATTATGTAGTATTCATAAAAGCTTTATACAAGCATACTAGTACATTGCTTGTAAGACATTGGTCTGGGCAATAATTTTTAGGATATAACATCAAAAGCAAATGCAATAAAATAAAAAATAAACAAGTTGGACTATATCAAACCCAAACTCCTTTGCATAGCAAAGGAAATCACCAATAAAATAAAAAAAAGGCAACTTACAAATTGGAGAAAATATTTGCAAACCAAATATCTGATAAGGGGTTAATATCCAAAAATATAAGGAACTCAATAGCAAAAAAGCAAATAATCAAATTAAAAAATGGACAGAGTACCTGAATAGACATTTTTTCAAAGAGGATATACAAAAGGCCAACAGGTACATAAAAAGATGCTCAGCATCACTAACCACAAGGGAAATGCAAATCAAAACCATAAGGATATATCACCTCAGGCCTGATAAAATTGCTATTATCCAAAAGAAAGAAATGACAAGTGTTGGCGAGGATGTGGAGAAAAGGGAGCCCTTGTGCACTGTTTGGTAAAAATGAAAATAAGTAAAGCCACTGTAGAAAATAGTATGGGGATTCCTCAAAAAATTAAAAATATAACTACCTTATGAGCCAGCAGTACCACTTTTGATATTTATCTGAAATGAAATCACTATCCCAAAGAAATATCTGTAACCCATATCCATTGCAGCATTATTCACAACTGTTAGGACATGGAAACTACCTAAGTGTCAAAATGTGGCATATATAGTGGAGATATTATTCAGGCATCAAAATACAGAAAATATTGTCATTTGCAACAACATGAATGGACTTTAAAGACATTATGTGAATGTACTGTGAGGGCATTGTGGGTAAAAGAAGTCAGAGAAAGACAACTATGTTCTTGCTCTCTTTATTATTTTTGTTAACAAGATCGCTTTATTTTCATTTATTTATTTTTTAATCTTCAGCTGAGTATATTTTCCCTGATTTTGAGGAAGTGCAAGAGAGAGGGAAAGACAGAGAGAAATATCAATGTGAGAGAAACACATCTATTGATTGCTTCCTGCAGGAGCCAGACCAGGGACTGGGCTGGGGAGGAGCCTGCAACCAAGGTACAAGCCCTTGAACAGAATCGAACCTGGGACCCTTTGGTCTGCAGGCTGATTCTCTATCCACTGAGCAAAACAGGCTAGGGCTATATTCTTGCTTTCATGTGGAATCTAAAATAGCTAAATCACAGAAACAAAGAGTAGAATGGTGGCTGTCAGGGGTGGGGGAATGGAAAAAATGTTGATCAAAGAGTGCAAACATCTCTTTGAGTTGAGAATTAAATGAGATAAATTTGCCATGGTATCTGGCACATAATAAACCTTTATTAAACAATAACTATTATTTATAATAATAGCTAATTTTATAATAATATAATTACATACTCTATAATAATAAAAACATAATATGCTAATTAGACCAGACAGCCAAACACCTTCCAGATAAAGTCGGGGCTGTGAGGGCTGAGGCAAGCCACCGTGGTTACGAGGGCCAAACCCCTTGCACGAATTTTATGCATTGGGCCTCTAGTATTCAAATAATATAATTTGCTAAATAAGACAAGTTCTGGGGATCTAATGTACAGCAGGTGATTATAGTTAACAATAGTGTATTATATACTTGAAAGTTGTTAAGAGAGTAGATTTTAAATGTTATCACCACACACACAAAAAATGTGACAAATGTGTTAGCGTGGTACTTGAATCTGCATATTTTTAAAAGAAATCATTTTGAAAATGTTTATATTTATTAGTTAAAAGCATACATTCAACCTAAATCTAATATATATAATGAATATTGTGGTTGATTATTGTTGCTCCAGCATGTACAAACCTACATGGACAAATTAATATATTCAAGGGAGGCAAAAACTCACAGCTCATGTCAACATCCTTGGCCTTCCTTTTAGGATTCCTCTTGAGTTTCATGGAAGGCAAAAGTTATATAAATGATTTTAAATAGCCAAGTCTTCACAGTGTTAATGATAGCATGGAATAACTGGAAATAAATCTTCTATTATTGGTTTAGTTAGGCTGAGTAAATTATGGTCATCCCACTGTATGAAATGCTAGGCTGCTATTAATAATAAAACAATATGAAGAATATCAACATAGAAAAATTCCCAGAATAGTAACAAATCAAAGGAATAAAATTGTATAAACAAAAAGGAAGATTATGTGAAAATACGGGTACATATAGATAAAATCAGAGAACAAAAATATCAGTTACTAGAGGTCTGGTGCACGACATTTGTGCATTGAGATGGGGGAGGGTGTCCCTCAGCCTGGGCTGGGCTGGGCCTAAGCTGCCAGACATCCCCTGAGGGCTCCCAGACTGCAAGAGGGTGAAGGCCGGGCTGAGGGACCCCCCTCCCACGCCCCCCACACACCAGCACATGAATTTTGTACACTGTGCCTCTAGTATTTTATAAAATAATTAGCTAAACTATATTCCTTTTTCATAACTATACCCCATGGAAACTTTTAAGTGTATTTTACCTTTTAAATCTCTCAAGTTTCATTACTCTAAAGCCAACATAGCCATCAAAAGCCAGAAAATCTTTAGCCTCTGCTTCTGGGATAGGCAAAACAGGAAAGTCCTCTTCCTGTTGCAACTTTTGACCCTAGATCTGACCTGCTAGTCAGAATGGAAAAGAATATTAGACTCAAGTGAGATCTATCTTACTGAAGCTCTAATCTTTGTGTTTCTCAAGCTGTAAGTTTCTGTATTTATGAAATTCTCCAAGGAGGTAAAACGCTGGAAGATTTCTCAGATCCAGGACTCATCCCCTACATTCCTACCTCCTCAACCCTGGAGAATACAGTGCTTAATGTTGGTCTCTACCTTGCCAGGGGCAGGCCAAACTTTGAAGAGGTGATTATATCTCTAAAGATAAAAAGCATGTGCTCCCTAAGAAGAAAACTACTATGTATTGAATACTTGTGTACCTGACACTGTACCAAGGACTTTATATATGACACATGAAACATCACAGACCCACTGAACCAGTTCCTGGAGTTAGCCAAGGGAATCTGCATTTCTAACATATATACTAAGTGATTGATAAAACACACACAAGTTTGAAAAACCAATGGTCTAAGGTCAGTGTCTTTTCAAACTGTGAATGACAATTTATTAGTGGAAAGTATTAGAGTACATTGCACGTAGTTATGTACTTATTCTGCAAAACAGTTATCAGTTATATATTTGTATTATATACTGGGTAATATAAAATTTATTTCTTAACTGTAAGTCACAGCCAAAAGGTTTGAAAAGCACGAGCTAGGCATTATGTACTTAGAATAATGCAAATTGGGGTAGAATAGAAACAAAAAAAAAAGCAGAGTAAAAAGAGTCAGACACAAATAGCGCAGACCTTATGATTCTATTTACATAAAGCTCTGGGCAAAACTAATCCATGGTGCTATAAATCACATTGGCGTTCTCTTTTATAGTAGCAGGGGTGAGGGGTTGACAGAAAATGGATGTGGCAATTTTCTGGAAGGATAGAAGTGGTCTGTATTTTGATAGGAAGGTGTATTATACATGTTAAGCATTGGTCAGATTGATCAAATTGTATACTTAAGATCTGTGCATTTCACTATGTGTAAATAATACCTGAATTAATAAAAAAGATATTCTGCTAAAACAAAAAAAAGCAAGAAGGAAACAGCATAACATACATAATTTAAGCTCCATAAGTATCATGCAAAACAAAACTGAAGAAACTTACATTCTGATCATCTATAGGAATAAGGGACAAGAAACAAACAAAAAAAGAAAAAGGAGGAAAGCATTAAGGAATATTATGGAAAATCCAATAACAACTTTGGCAAATAACAAATATTCTACCTCTGTTTGTTGTTTGCTGCTGCTGTTGTTTACCGTGGTAATAACAAGTAGAATAGGCAAATTACTTAAACTTCACTATCCCCCTCGCCAGAGAGAGTGCAAGTTAGAAAAGCAATAGCAGAAAGGGGAGCAGTTTATTTAATTCATTATCTAATTCCAAACCCTGGATAACCAAAAATAGCCATCTGTTAAAACCTTTCTATCCTTGTTTACAAAACTCAAACGAATGCAAGGTCCCACCAAGGAACACAGCTAATCTGTTCCGAATAATGCAAACATTTACTGAGCCTTCTCTTTGTTTAAAACCAAACCACGGAATCTGTGGGAACCTAGGGTCACAACCTGTACCTCTAAGTGAAGTGAAGAATCAGATTGTCAAGCCGGCGAGGCAGGTGCATTATCTCAACTGTAAGGCTGGAAAAGCTGGGCACCAGGTCCCGCGATGTCCCCGGGAGTAGGAGCCACTGGGAGTTCCAGCTGGTGCCTAACAGGCCCCACGTGGCGGCCGACAGGGTGCTCGCACTTCGGCTGCAGACCCAGAAAACTTGCCCACAAAGGCGAGCGGGGTGGGAGGATGGGAGAGGGGTGGGGAAGCGCGATCCCTCCCTAAACACAGAACGCTGAGCCTGGACGGAATTCAACTCTGCAGTTGGGCAGAGAGGGGGCGTGGGAAACGCGTATAGGCGGCAGCAAAACCTCCAACCCCCGCACCACTGAGCCCACACTTCCGCTTCCACTGCTCCGGAGTAGTCGGACCTGTAGTTCACGTAAGGGAAAAGCTTAATGAAGAACGAGCCTGCAGCAGGATGACCAGGACAAACGAAAATCCCGCAAAACAAGTTGGTGGCTAGCGCGGCTGCCGATCACTATCAGGGCCCCATAGCAACTAGGTAACGGACAGAGACGCGGGCTGGGACCTACTTGGGCCGGAAAGAGCCGGACTGCAAAGTGGACAAACTCCCGCTGGCGTGAAGCTCACAGGACAGGGGCTAACTCCTGCATCTAGTTAAGTGAAAAGGGCAGCCATTGACCCTGACTGGCGCGCGCTAGGATTGGTTGATTTTGGTATTGTTTCAAAGAAGACCCTTCTATGATTGGTCAGGAAAGTCAAGCGGGAACCCGGAGGTCAGGGGTGAAAGGGGGGTGGGACAAAGTTGTTACCCAGGCAACAGAGGTACACAGAGGTCTGGGCTATTTTCGGAGCCTAGCCAGCGAACCGAAAACTGACCAAGGTGAGGAACCCATACCTTAGGTGGGGAAAATAAGGGGTCCTCAGATTCCGTAGCTATCAGAGAAAGTAGGGAGGACTCTAGATCCTTACAACGCTGAGAAATAATAATAATAATAATTTAAAAAAAACACAAATCGCAGATAGAACAGACCCTAAATTCCCCTGCCCAAGATGCTCTAACCAAGACGCTTTAACAAAGCTCAGTCTATCAGGGTGTAAGTTAGAGTTTATCATACAGAGGATGGATGCTGATGGAATGTCAAAGCCAAAATGAACAAGTGTAGGTTGCCCAACGGCTTTCATTCCACTCTCACACTTTAATGATTGTTAACACGAATGTGAGAATGAAAACTACCTTTCTTTGTGGGTAGATTTCGGTGTTCCAAGTGAAAGTAGCTGCTGTACCTTGTTATACACTGATAAACATGATTTATCCTGGACCAGCACGCTTCGGTTGGGATATATTTTTTAGGGGATATAACGCTGTTCAGATTGAAAAATTGGCCTGTGCCCCTTGTTACTTGGACAATGTCCTGTGTGCTAGAACGTGAACGCTGTGGGCCTGAGGGTTCAACGGACCTTGGTCAGATAAGATCCTTTGAAGAATGAGAAACAGTCAGTCCACACTTAGTAGACTGGAACGTAACGTATAAAGACAATTTGTACCTACCAACCCTGCTACTCAACGAGGGGTAATTGGGAAAGTATGTCGCTGTCATCAGATGAGAAACTTTATAAAAAATGAAATTTGAGTGAGGGGAGAGAACTGAATTTGACCAGAGGTAAGGGTCATTTCTCCTAAGAGTTTTCTGTTGTGAAAAGGAGTCAGGACAGACTTTTCCTTAAACAAATGAAGAAAACAGGCCTCTTGAGAGGAAATTTTCAAAGTACTGAAGGTAAATTTTCTGTCTCAATTCTTTTTTATATAGAGGTAGAGTATGAGAATGAGACAGAAAAACAGGAAAAGTTACTGACAAGTGTGTTAAGTTTGGCTAAAATAAAGAATTAGTTGACAGAGGAAATATTAAAAGAGGCTCATTTGTTTACTTTTAGGTTTATGCAAAACCCAGATAATTTCAAAAATCATCTTCCATTAAATATATTTTAAACTTGTAATGAAACTCTGTTAAGTTCCCATAGTTCTTCATGACTTGGTGTATCATTGGATGACAATGCAAGTTAGAGACCTAAAAGAAGAAATCGTTATTGGTTTTGTAAAAATAGTCAAGATGAAATATTTTTAATGAGCATGGAATCACAGATGTGTATAGTTGTCAAAAAAATTTAAAAAGGGGGAAACAATTAGCCTATATATTATAATTTAATTCAGACATAGGCAGAGATTATGTTTAATTTTGCATTTTCAGAAGAATTTTAATACAGGTATTGCTAAATAAGGCATTATGGAAACAAAGTTGCAAAAGGAATGCCAACTTTATTTAGGAGAATAAATGGATTTTTACTACTTCAAAATCATTCAGCTATAAATAATATTTTATGAAGGGGTATGGGTTTACCTAGTAAATAAGTTCCCAAAGAACACTATTTGGTGACTCTTTATTATTCTGATTTTATTTACTATATATAGTTAAAATAATAAAATACCATTACTTTTCGAATAGTCTAAAAATCACAGTTTTTACTAATTTTATCTAGACTTCTCTCCAATTACTTCAAATCAAAAAGCCACCCCTATTGACAGTTGGAACAAAGGCAAATAAAATAGAAAGCAAGACCCCAGCTCTCACAAGGAGGTTATTGATACTGCTTTAATGCCATGGATCTGGAGTTATCCTGGTTCATCTTGTTTAGTCCCTAGGTTTTGGTAATGTCCTAGTTTTCTCTTTAGTTCATTATGACTAGTACAAAGAGAGGTCCCCCAAGCCCACCTCTATCTATGAAGGCCATAAGGGCTCAGGTTGGTGTGGGAAAGTCAAAGACTTTTGTCTGGAACATGCTGTCATGGAATTGGCCTAGCAAAGGAGAGTGAGAGAAATAAAAGTAAAGGTCCTGGAAAATGTATTTTATCAATAACCAAATCTCAAATAAAAGATTTAGCAATATATTTTGTTTTCAATGAAACTTCTACTTAAGTTTGTCTTAAATTTATTCTTAAACGATTTCAGTGGCAATGCCAGATTCCCAAACATAAGCAGTGTGGCTCTAGAATACAATTTTTATCCCTACACTATGTACCTGAGTAGTCTAGGAAAAGGGAAGAATGTATTTCAAGGTATAAGAGCAGAAGATTATAGGGTATATTTAATAAGCAGTTCAGTTTTTAACAGAATACAGATTATATGTAACAGAATTATAGGAGAGAAGGGCAGAAAATTAGGTTGGGGTTATATCCTGAAGGACTTTGATTTCCAGGCTCAAGATGAATTTAATGTGTATCAGATTTACAAATAACAGATAGCCCTACAAATAACACTGCATAGTTAATAAAAAGGCATCTTGCTTTAGTTTTTTTCCAATGTTTGCATCAAATGAACTTTAACATATTTTTAATAAATATTAGTAAATTATTCATACTTTGTTAGATTTCTACAAAAGCTGTAATTTATTTACTTACTTTTTTATTCTTTATTGTTTAAAGTACTACATATAGTGTTACATATGTATCATTTTTCCCCCATTTGCCACCCCATCTTCCAGCACATGACCTCACCCCCCTAGTGTCTGTGTCCATTGATTATACTTATATGCATGCATACAAGTCCTTTGGTTGATCTCTTAGTCCCCACCCCCACGCTCCTTTTTCTTCCTCTGAAGTTTGAACGTCTGTTGGCTGCTTCTCTGTCTCTGGATCTATTTTTGTTCATCATTTTATGTTCATTATATTCCACAAATGAGTGAGATCATGTGATATTTATCTTTCTCTGACTTATTTCGTTTAACATAATGTTCTCCAGGCCCATCCATGCTGTTGCAAATGGTAAGAATTCCTTCCTTTTTACAGCAGCATGGTATTTCATTGTGTAGATGTACCACAGTTTTCTAATCCACTCATCTGCTGATGGGCACTTAGGCTGTTTCCAAATCTTAGCTATTGTAAATTGCGCTGCTATGAACGCAGGGGTGCAGATGTCCTTTCTGATTGGTGTTTCTGAATTCTTGGGATATGTTTCTAAAAGTGGGATTTCTGGGTCAAATGGAAGTTCCATTTTTAATTTTTTGAGGCAACCCCGTACTGTTTTCCACAGCGGCTGCACCAGTCTGCATTCCCACCAGCAGTGCAGGAGGGTTCCTTTTTCTCCGCATCCTCTCCAGCACTTGTCGTTTGTTGATTTGTTGATGATAGCCATTCTGACAGGTGTGAGATGGTATCTCATTGTCATTTTGATTTGTATCTCTCAAATGATTAGTGACTTTGAGCAAGTTTTCATATGTCTCTTGGCCTTCTGTATGTCCACTTCTGAAAAGTGTCTATTTAGGTCCTTTGCCCATTTTTTGATTGGATTGTTTATTTTCCTTTTGTTAAGATGATTGAGTTGCCTATAAATTTTGGAGATTAGGCCCTTGTCAGATATAACATTGGCAAATATGTTCTCCCACACAGTGGGCTTTCTTGTTGTTTTGTTGATGGTTTCTCTTGCTGTGCAGAAGCTTTTTATTTTGATGTAGTTCCATTTGTTTATTTTCTCTTTAGTTTCCATTTCCTAGGAGCTGTATCAGTAAAGATATTACTCTTGACATATCTTTGATATTTTGCTGCCTATGGATTCTTCTAAGATTTTTATGGTTTCCTGTCTTACATTAAGTCCTTTGCCCACTTTGAGTTTATTTTTGTGTATGGTGTAAATTGGTGATCTAGTTTCATTTTTTTGAATGTATTTGTCCAATTTTCTCTACACCATTTATTGAAGAGACTGTCTTGACTCCATTGTATGCTCTTGCCTCCTTTGTCAAATATTAATTGAGCATAATGACTTGGATTGATTTCTGGGTTCTCTGTTCTATTCCATTGGTTTATATGTGTGTTCTTGTGCCAGTATCAGGCCGTTTTGAGAACAGTGGCTTTGTAGTATAGCTTGATATCTGGTATTGTGATCCCTCCAACTTTGTTCTTCTTTCTCAACATTGCTGCAGCTATTAGGGGTCTTTTTTTATTCCATATGAATTTTTGGAGAGTTTTTTCCTAGGTCTATGAAATATGCCATTGGTATTTTAATGGGGATTACATTAAATCTATAGATTCTTTGGGTATTACGGACATTTTAATGATGTTGATCCTACAAATCCATGAACACAGTACATTCTTCCATTTGTTTGTCTTCCTCTATCTCTTTTTCAGTATCCCGTAGTTTTCTGAGTACAGGTCTTTTACCTCCTTAGTTAAGTTTTTTCCTAGGTATCTTAAGTTTTTTGTGTGCAATGGAAAATGGAAGTGTTTTTGTTGTTTCTCTTCCTGTAAGTTCGTTATTGGTGTATAAAAAAGCCATAGATTTCTGGGTGTTAATTTTGTATCTTGCTACATTGTCAAATTCATTTATTAAATCTATTAGTTTTTTGATTGAGTGTAGGTTTTCTATGTATAGTATCATGTCATCTGCGAATAGTGACAGTTTTACTTCTTCTTTTCCAATTTGGATGCCTTTTATTTCTTCTTTTCTGATGGCTATGGCTAGCACTTCCAGTACTGTCTAACAGAAGCAGGGAAAGTGGGCATGCCTGTCTTGTTCCTGTTCTTAGGGAAAATGGTTCCAGTTTTTGCCCACTGAGTATGATGTTGGCTATAGGTTTGTCATGCAATCTTTATTTCCATTTAATTTTGAATTTTTTTTCAAAAATTCACATTATTTTTCTCTTTTAATGTTTTGAATTATTTACTTATTGACCAAATATTGGTGATTTTTTTGTTTCTCAAAATACAGTATCAAAACTTGTCATGATTTATTATTTCGTGCTTGCAGATTATTATTACAGTTGATTTAATACAATTATTTTTGCTAAAGTGTCAATTATACTTTTACTCCAATTTAGCTTAGTATCAATCTATGCTATTTTATGCCAGCATAACTTGATTTGAAGAAGTCCAATTTATAATATGCTTCAGATATATAGTGTGTTAATATAAATTATTGTGAATGATTTGTTTAACAAATACATTCAAACATTTACATCCCAAGGAGTGGTATCACCTTCGAAGCAGTCACTTTGGAAGGCTATCCACTTTTTCCAATACTCTTGTTATTGCTCAAATTACTTTGGAAACTACTCTTTTAGAATTGCCTTAAGGCCTGTAGCACATTCTTTGAATATCCTCATAGTAGAAAATCTTCATATTTTGAAAATAGATGTGATATATAGATGTATCTAGAAATTACTTGGAGACAAATTTGATTTGTAATCAGACTGAGTGAAACCATAATGATACCTATTTTCTTGGTGGTACATCTAAAGACAATTCCAAAATATTTTGAGCTTTGATAGCATAATTTACATCAATGTATATAACCTTCCAAGGTGAGTACTTTATAATATAACATTTGTATGAATTAAATCATGCTTCATTCAGCATGCATTGACTCTTGACTACATGCCAGCTCCAGTTATTGAAGACATTTATCCCACTGCCCTTGCTGCCCTGCCTCTCACAAATGAGTGGCCAGAGCTCCTTTCAGGATGGGGATTTAGAATTAATCTGCTTTCCCTAAATCCAGTCTCCAGTGTGTCCACTCAGGCACAGGCTTTTTTTTTTTATAACCTGTACTGGTACTGTGACTGTCCAGGTGACATGACAAAGCCTCTGATGCAGTGCCTGGTTCGTTTTCGCTTTTCCAGCTGTGACTTTGAGCCCTATCCTATTCTGAACCTTCATCTAGCTGCCATCTCTCCCACAGTCCTCAAGGACTGGACCCTGCCTCCTATACTCCCACCTATGGGACAGGGTCCTAATATACCCTAAGTGGGTCTCCCTGTCACCTCAACTATTCAGTCTTCCTGCTGTGAAACACTGCTCAGATCCCATAACTGTCCCTGGCCATGTTCCTGCCTAATAGATGAGGATGCATGAATAGCAGTTCTGATTGCTATCTCAGACACTATATTTGGGAATTCTGAATATCCTTCTTCCAGGTTAGCTCTACTGGTTTCAGTTTATTCCCCTCACCAGCCCACTATTGAGCTCTCACAAGCCTCATCATCAAGTACCTCTGTGCTGGCACCATGTGCCACACAATAATGATATTTTTACATAACTTTTCATAATTTAGCAAACTCACATATGTTGCATAAAATGGCACCACAGCAATTTTATAAATTAATAAAGAAATAATGAAATAATTTCTACTATATTTGTTTTTTTTTTAAGTCTCACTGTACAATCTCAACTCAAAATACTAATTATATTATTGCATCTGATATTGGATCCATTTTCCCCTTTCATTGTCAAAAGTAGAAAATGTTTCAAACTTCTTGCTGTTAATGTTAAGTAAATATTTAATGAACACATAATCAACTAGGACTTTTAAAATATAAACAGGAGCCTCTTTGTATAATTTGTGTCAATTATTCATTTTTATATCAGATTACCAGACCATACTGTGAAAGAAGATAGTTTTATCACCTCTCATTCCACCTTTTCCAAATTAATGAGTTTCCAATGTTATAAGTTTTATTAGTAACTTATTCAACATTGTTATTAGAAGTGATATTCATGACTAGAAAAATTAAATTTTTAAAGGACCAATAATGGCTAACATATGTTGAGTGCTTAATATGTGCCAGGCACTGTTCCAAGCACTTTTACACGTATTAAGCTACTTAATCGTTGTAACAACCTAATGAGGTAGAATTATTATTACTCTCATTTTAAAGATAAGGAATATGAGGTATTGAGAATTTAAATGATATGCCAAAAGCCACAGAGTTAGAAAGTAAATGATAGAGTTAGAAAGTCTAGGCAGCATGACTGCAGAGCCCTTACTGTTAACCACTCTGACATACTGTCTCTATGCTGGACGTACAGGACAATTTAACATTTGTCTCATATCTTGACATCTCCTGTAATTATTAAAACCAGTTTTCTATTTAAAAAATAAAATTAAAATAATGTTAAAACTAATATGACAGAAGGTTTTAAAACACCATTTACATGCAAATTGATTTTGACAAGTACACATTTGTGAATCCCTTTTGTATTCCTATTATAGGTACAATGCAACTCTTTTAGTTGGTCATTTAGTAAACACACTAAGGTAATGTTTTCTGTGAATTAATTTTAATAAAATAATGTTTTAAAATATCAGCTGAAATATAGAAAAGATTCATATTATATTTATGCCTAAATCACTAACAACAGGACTAATTCTACAGTCTTTATTCAGCTTAGTCATTAAAGTCTGACACTTCCAAGATTTTTAAAGATCCTGACATCCTATTACAAACATAACTATAGAGATTATTTAAGAGACTGATATCTGGTTGGTAGGATTATAGGTATTTGTGATTCACTTGTTTATATTTTTAATGTATTATTTCCTAAAATTTTCACGACAGACAGTATCGTTCTTGTAATCAGAAAAAACTATTTTGTATGAACTTTTACTAAAGTCACTGAACCAACTCATTTGAGTTCTTAAATGGCAATATAACACTAGGTATCATATATGGTTAATTAAAAATTAAAGCAGAAAGTATAGGACTATCTAAGTTAAAAGTTTGAAATAAGTTCCTTAAGTCATATCCTGTGGAAAGCATTATTTTCAGTTCCCTAAGTGGAATATACAACCTAGACAGCATACATGAGACAGATAAAAAGGTAGCTTACACAACTATGTTTCTAGATAATGACATACATTCTATATGACACTGACTTCACTTTGTCTGGAAGTAGGACTAAAAAATTATGCTTTTTAAAACCAACTCCGCAAGTAATTCTTTTTAAAATTTTATTAGGGTGACATTAGTCTACATGAACATATAGGTTACATGTGTGAATTACCGATTTTCAAAATCTGTGCCCATCACCCAAAGTCAAGTCTTCTCCTGTCACCTCATATTAGGACCCCCTTTTTCCCCCATCCCCCGTCCTCTGGCAACCACCACACTGCTGTTTGGGTATATAAGTTTCAGTTTTATATTCCATGTATGAGTTAAATCATATAGTTCTTGCTTCCTCTGTTTGACTTATTTCACTTAGCATGATGTTCTCAAGGTCCATTCATGTTGTTGTAAATGATGCTATTTCAGCCTTTCTTATGGCTGTGTAGTACTCCATTATGTATATATACCACATCTTCTTTATCCAGTCCTCCATTGTAGGGCACTTTGGCTGTTTCCAACTCTTGGCCACTGTGAATAATGCTGCAATGAACATAGGGGTGCATATATCTTTGCGTATAGATGATTTCAAGTTTTTTAGGTATATACCCAGGAGTGGGGTTGTTGGGTTATATGGTAGCTCTATTTTTAATTTTTTGAGGAATCACCAGACTGCTTTCCATAATGGTTGTACCAGTTTACATTCCTACTAGCAGTGAATGAGGTTTCCCTTTTTTCCACAACCTCTCCAACACTTCTTGTTGCTTGTCTTGTTAATAATGGCCACTCTAACTGATGTAAGGAGGTATCTCATTGTAGTTTTAATTTGCATTTCCCTGATTGCCAGTGAGGTTGAATATCTTTTCATATATCTATTGCCTGTTTGTATGTCTTCTTGGGAGAGGTGTATTTTCAGGTCCTCTGCCCACTTTTTGATTGGATTGTTTATTTTTTTGGTGTTGAGTTTTATGAGTTCCTTATGTTTTTTGGAAATTAAACCTTTGTCAAAGCTACTGTTTGCAAATATCATCTCCCATCTGGTTGGCTGTCTGTTTGTTTTGTTGTCCATTTCTTTTGCTGTGCAGAAGCTCTTCAGTTTGATATAGTCCCATTCATTTATTTTTGCCTTTATCTCCCTAGCCTTTGGGGTCAAGTTCATAAAATGTTCTCTACCACTCAGGTCTATAAGTTTGGTACCTATATTTTTTCTATGTGACTTATAGTTTTGGGTCTTATGTCTAAGTCCTTGATCCATTTTGAATTAATTTTTGTACATAGGGACAAACTGCAGTCCAGTTTCATTAGTTTGTATGTGGCTTTCCAGTTTTCACAGCACCATTTATTGAAGAGACTATCTTTACTCCAATGTGCATTTCTGGCTCCTTTGTGGAAAATTATCTGTCCATTTATGTGTGGTTTTATGGCTGGGCTCTCTATTTTGTTCCATTGATCTATATATCTGTCTCTCTGCTAATACCATGCTGTTTTGATTATTGTAGCTCTGCAGTATATTTCAAAGTCAGGTAGCGTAATACCTCCAGCCTTTTCCCCCTCCAGGATTGCTTTGATTATTCTGGGTCTTTTGTGGTTCTATACAAATATGATGATTTTTCATTCTATTTCTTTAAAAAATGGCATTGGGATTGCATTAAATCTGTATATTGCTTTGGATAAAATGGCCATTTTAGCTATGTTGTTTCTTCCAATCCATGAACACGGGATATTTTTCCATTTTGTTGCATTTTTTTTCAATCTCTTTTTAAAAAATATGTTTTATTGATGTTTTACAGAGAGGAAGGGGCAAGGATAGTTAGAAACATCGATGAGAGAGAAACAATGATCAGCTGCCTCTTGCACACCTCCTACTGGGGATATGCCCTCAACCAAGGTATACGCCTTGACCAGAATTGAACCTGGGACCCTTCAGTCCACAGGTTGACGCTCTATCCACTGAGCCAAACTGGTCAGGGCTCAATCTCTTTTTATAAAGTTTTGTAATTTTAAGTATATAGTCTTTCACATTCTTTGTTAAATTTAGTCATAGGTATTTCATTTTTTTTGGTTGTGATTGCGAAGGGAATTGTTTTCTCTATTTCTTTTTCTGAAGTTTTGTTGTTGGTATATAGGAAAGCAATGGATTTTTGTACATTGATTTTATATCCTGCAACTTGACTGTATTTGTTTATTGTTCCCAGTAGTTTTTTAGTAGTCTTTAGGGTTTTCTATATACAGCATCATGTCATTCGCAAAAAGTGACAGTTTGTCTCCTTCCTTCCCTATTTGGATGCCTTTTGTTTCTTTCTCTTACTTTATTGCTCTGGCTAGTACTTCCAGTACTATGCTGAATAAGAGTGGTGAGAGTGGACATCCTTGTCTTGTTCCTGATCTTAGAGGAAAAGCTTTTAGTTTTTCACCATTGAGTATGATATTGAATGAAGGTTTATCATATATGGCCTTTATTAAGTTGAGGTACTTTCCTTCTATTCCTATTTTATTGAGCACTTTAATCATAAATGGATGTTGTATCTTATCAAATGCTTTTTCTGCATCTATTGCCAAGATCATATGACTTTTATCCTTTCTTTTGGTAATGTGGTGTATTACTTGATTGATTTGCGAATGTTGAACGATCCTTGTGCCCCTGGAATGAATTCCACTTGATCAGGATGTATTATTTTTTGGATGTATTTTTGTACTCTTTTAGCTAGTATATTGGTTAAGATTTTTGCATCTGTATTTATCAGGGATATTGGTTTGTAGTTTTCTTTTTTTGTGTCATACCTTTCCAGGTTTTGGTATTAGGGTTATATTGGCCTCATAGAGTGTGTTAGTAAGTATTGCCTCTTCTTCAATTTTTTTAGAAGAGTTTGCAAAGAATAGGCTTTAATTATTCTTTGAACGTTTGGTAGAATTCATTGATGAAGCCATCTGGTCCTGGACTTTTTTGGGAGGGAGGTTTTTGATGGTTGTTTCAATTTCCTCACTGCTGATCTGTCTATTTAGATTTTCCAGTTCTTCATGATTTAGTCTAGGAAGGTTATATATTTCTAGGAACTTATGCAATTTTAGATTATTGAATTTGATGGCATAAAGGCTTTCATAATATTCTAGTATGGTCCTTTGTATATCTGTGATGTCTGTGGTGATTTCTCCTCTTTTATTTCTGATTTTGTTATATGGGTCTTTTTGCTTAGTGAGTCTAGCCAGGGGTTTGTTAATTTTATTAATCTTTTCAAAGAAGCAGCTCTTCGTTTTATTATTTTTTCTACAGTCTTTTTGTTCTCTATTTCACTTACTTCTGCTCTGATTTTTGTTATTTCCTTTCTTCTGCTAACATTGGGTTGCTTTTGTTCTTTTTTCTCTAGTCTTTTTAAGTGTGATGTTAGATTGTTTACTTTGAATTTCTCTTATTTCTTGAGATACACCTATAGTGATATAAACTTCTCTCTTATAGCTTTCCCTGCATCCTAGAGGTTTTGATATGTTGTGTTATCATTCTCATTTGTCTATGTATCTTTTTATCTCATCTTTTATTTCTTTTTTGACCCAGTCATTTTTCAGTAGTATGTTGTTTAATCTCCACATATTTATAGTGTTTTTTTTGTTTTGTTGTTTTTTATCTCATTTTTGCAGTTGATTTATAATTTCATGGCATCATGGTTAGAAAATATACTTGGAATAATTTCAATATTTTTGAATTTGTTGATGATTGTTCTGTGACCCAACATATAGTCTATCCTTGAGAATGTTCCATGTGCAATGGAGAAAAATGTATAGTCTGATGTTCTGGGATGAAATGTCCTATAAATGTTGATTATATCCATTTGTTTTAGTGTTTCATTTAAGGCTGATATTTCTTTATTGATTTTTTTGTTTGGTTGTCAATGAAGTATTAAGGTCTCCAACTATAGTTGTGTTTTGATCTGTTTCTCCCTTTAGTTCTGTGAGTAGCTGTTTAATATATTTTGATGCTACCTGGTTGGGCGCGTATACACTGAGTGGCCAGATTATTATGACCACCTGATGTTTGTAGGCAAATTAGCTATAATTTCGCACTGCAGTTGCTAGAGGGCCAGATCATTATAAACGTCTGAATAGCACAACATACCTAAGTATCACTGCTGATCAAGTTCATCCTATCCTGTTGGTGGTGTATCCCAATGGAGATGGCTTCTTCCAATAAGCCAATGTGCCATGCCACGGTGCTCATATTGTGCAGGAGTGGTTTCAAGAACATGAGGGAGACTTTACCTTGCTTAGGTGGCCCCCACAATCACTAGATCTCAATCCAATTGAGCATTTGTGGGACAAAGTTAAAAGCGCCATCAGGCAGCTGGTTCCAC
Source organism: Murina feae (assembly GCA_004026665.1). Lineage (NCBI taxonomy): Eukaryota > Metazoa > Chordata > Mammalia > Chiroptera > Vespertilionidae > Murina > Murina feae. The sequence continues at coordinate 9,042 of PVJC01018882.1, read as the reverse complement.
AACCATCAAATCTCACAGAACTGGACAGTGCTATTCATCAGACATGGTGTCAGATTCCACGCATCACCTTCCAATATCTCGTGGAGTCAATGCCCAGAAGAATCGCTGTAGTATTAAAGGCAAAAGGTGGCCCAATGAAGTACAGATGGGATGGTCATAATAATCTGGCTACTCAGTGTATGTTAAGAAGTGTTATGTTTTCTTGATGTAGTATTCCCTTCATCATTATAAAGTGTCCATCTTTGTCTCTTGTTATCTTGAGATCTATTTTGTCAGATATAAGTATAGCTACACCTGCTTTTTTGTGGATGTTATTTGCTTGGGGAATCATTTTCCACTCTTTTACTTTGAATCTACCTTTGTCTCTGCTGTTTAGATGTGTCTCTTGTAGGCAGCATATGGTTGGGTTTTGATTTTTGATCCACTCTGCTACTCTGTGCCTCTTTACTGGTGAATTTAGACCATTTACATTTAGGGTAATTATTGATGTATGAGGATTTCCTATAGCCATTTTATCTTTTGTTTTCTGGTAACTCTGTGCCTCCATTGGTTCCTTTATGCTTCTGTTGTTTTTGTTTGGTGGTATTCCATACATCTTTTCTTTGTTTCCTCTTTTTTTAAAATATGTGTCTTATTTGGGGAATTTCTGTGTGTGGTTGCCATTAGTTTTATAAAAAGTGAAGTTACATATATACCATAGTTTTTTTCCCTTTTGAGTACATCTGATCTTCATCTCCCTTTGCCTGTCCATACCTGTCCCTCTTCCCCTTTTATATTTATACTAGGAGCCTGGTTTTGTGCACTCGGGAGGTCCCTCAGCCCAACCTGTGCCCTCTCGCAGTCTGGGACCCCCTCTGGGGATGTATACCTGCTGGCATGCCTGGTCAGCCTAGGTGAGGGGCTGATGGCTGTTTGCAGGCTGGCCAAGTCCCCCAATGTGGACCCTCACCCCATTGGGGCATGGCCAGCCTGGGTGATGGGCTGAGGGCGGTTTTCAGGCTGCCCACAGCCCCTTCAGGTTTTTTGAGTCCCTACTGGGGTACCTGGCCAGCCTGGGTGAGGGGCTGATGTCTGTTTGCAGGCTGGCCAAGGCCCCCAGTGGGGTCCCTCACCCCATTGGGGTGTGGCCAGCCTGGGTGACGGACTGAGGGCTGTTTTCAGGCTTTCAGGCTGCCCACAGCTCCCATTGACCCAAGGTCCCACAAAGGCTGGCTAGAAGCAGGTTTCTGGGGTTTATTTATCTTCTATTATTGATACACTGTTCCTTTAAGCCGAGGCCTAGGCAGGTAACACAGCCTTCTGTTGGCTTCAACTCTGAGGGTTCTGTAATTGAGACAATGTTGCAAATATGTTGTTGCCTGGAGCCGAGAGAATCCCAGGCGGCCAGCAAACAGTTTTACTCCTGCTGCAATAGAAGCTGCCTATTTACTCAGCTCTGTGACTGCCAGCCTCCATCTTGGCTGGGTTAATTTGCATACAGTCACTCTGATTGGCTTAGGCATCCCGAAGAAACGGTCAATTTCAATATTATGCTTTTATTAGATTAGATTGTCACAAGTTATCCCTGTTTATGCTGCGAGTTTTTGGCAATCCTATTGATAGTGTTATGACCTTATGTTCTTTGTTTCAGGTAAAAATATTCCCTTGAGTATTTCCTGCAATGGAGGTTTTATAGTGATAAAATCCCTCAGTTTCTGTATGTCTGGGAATGTTCTTATTTCTCATTCATATTTAAAGAATAATTTTGCTGGATATAATATGCATGGCTGATAATTTCTTTCAGGCATTTGAATATTTGGTTCCACTCTCTTCTTGCTTGTAGAGATTCTGCTGAGAAGTCAGGTAAAATTCTGATGGGTTTTCCTTTGTAAGTCACTTTCTTCTTTTCCTTGGATTCTTTGAGGATTCTTTCTTTGTCACTAATTTTTTACAGCTTCCTTACCAAGTGCCTTGGAGAGGGCCTCTTTGGATTGAGGAAGCTAGATGTCCTGTTTGCTTCTTATATTTGAGGATCTAGTTCTTTCCATAGATTTGGGGAATTCTCATCCACTATTTGTTTTAATAGATACCTATGATTCTGATGTTTTTGTTTTTATGGAATCAGAGTGGTCTCATAGGACTATTTCATATTTCTTTATTCTCAGGTCTTTCTCTTCTTCCCTCTGAATCATTTCTTGATTCCTATCTTCAATATCACTAGTTCTTTCCTCTAACTGGTTGGTTCTGTTTTCTATGCTCATTAGTTCACTCTTAATTTCTTTAATTGCCTGCTTCATTTCCAGGATTTATGCTTTATTCTTTTTTAACAATTTAATTTATTTGGAGAAATATTCATTTTGTTCACTAATTTGCTTTCCAAGTGAGCTGAAATTCCTGTCAGTATTTTCTCACATCACATTGAGTGTTTTCAGAACTGCAATCTTGAAATCTCTGTCATTCAGCTTGCATAATTCCAAGTGTTCCAGCCTGTTTTCTGGGGATTTTTCATTTTCTTTCTGGTCATCTTTGTTGTGGTTGTTCATAGCATTCGCTATTCTCTTTGTCTTCCCATTTATCTCTGAGGAGGCTTTTCTACTCTGTTCCAGTAGATGGCACTGAATTGCAAGATGTTTTTCCTCTGTGGCCTAATAGTTTTGAGCCTCTGTGGCTTCTGTAGGGTTCTACTGCCTGGGCTGTTTGGGGGTGAGGTTTGTTTTTCCCTCAACAATAATGGCAGGCCCTCATCTCCAAAGGTCTAACCCAAGCACCCCTCCTGGGGTTCAGACACAGGGGGAAACTGTGTTTCTACTGCAACAGCTCTTGGCCTACAGACAATACACTCCTGGAAACAATCCAAGGGCAACAGGAGGCAAGACCTGGGAGTCTAATCATGGCAGGGCTCTGTGATTTACTTTCTTTGCTTGAAAGCCGGAAGCCTTGCAGTAGGGAGGGTGTCTGCTGATTCTCCTAGCTTAGGCATGCAACTCAGATCCCATTCACAACATGCCCCCACGGTTCAGACATTCTCTCTCACTGTTTGTGTGCTCGACCACACAATGCCATCAGTCCATTGGCTATTCCAATAGCCATCCACTTGTTGGGTTAGCTCTGTTGGTCCAGATAGGCTGAGGAAAATGCCTGCAACTGCTGCCTCCAGTTCCCAGCTGGCTGCGGACATGCTGCTGTGCTGTAGCCGTGTTTGGCTTCCCTCCCTCTTGCCTCCCTGCTTATTCCAAGGAGCCTACCTTAGTTGTTCCAGTATGCAGGTCTCTCAGGCATGCATCTGTGTTGAGCAGGGACTTCTTTGTTGAATTATAGGTGGTAATTTTGTTGAAATGTTAGGGGGAGAGGATAGATGCACCCTTATGTTGCCATTCCTCTGACATCACTTCTTCAAGTAATTCTTAAGAACACTAAAACTGGAGAACCACTCTATTGGTGCTTAATAAATGCTTGTTGAATTGAGCATGAAGTTTTAGTAAAGTTTTACTTGCCATCCCTGGTCTGAAGGAGTTTACAAAGATTTTCAAGGAAGAAAAAGAAATAATGGAGGGACCCAGGGAAAGAAGGAAGATATGACAATAAAAAAAACTTCATCTATAATAATAAAAGCATAATATGCAAATTGACCGAATGACCAAACAGCAGAATGACTGTCTGGACAACCTTCTGGATGACCATGCTATGACACACACTGGCACCAGGCCAGCGAAGGCAGGTGCGATACAATTGGTCAGGTGGCCCAGCCATCACCTTGTCATTGTTCAGCAGAGGGAGGCCCAGGCCACTGGCTAGTGGGGCAATCAGTGGGGGTGGAGGGCCTCTGAAATCACCCCAAAGAGGGAGGCCAGGCCACCCTCTGTGCAGCAATGATAGTGGAGCCCCAGCCAGTTCATTGGGGCCTCCCTCTGCTGGGCAATCCATAGTGGAACCCTGCGGATAGATCACCCCAAAGAGGGAGGCCCAGGCTACCCGGCTGGTGGCACTGCAGTGGGTGGGCGGGTCTACCCGCTGCCCAGGAACAATCTGGGGGCCCTGATTGATCACCCTGCAGTAGGAGGCTCAGGGTACCTGGCCAGTGGCCACAGAGAGAGGTCCAGGCCACCAGCTGGCAGAGCTGTGGTGGGTGGGTGGGGCCTCCCTCTGCTGGGCAATCAATCTGGGGGCCTTGTGATTGATTAACCCACCCAGGGAGGCCCAGGCTAGCCAAGCCATCGCACCCCACACCTGTCACCTGTGGAGGGAGGCAACTGATGGTGGGGGAGGGGAAGGGCAGTGCCTCACAGATGGCAAACAGTGGCAGCAGCTGGGGGCGGAAGCGGGGCCAGCTGCGGACAGACAGGGGAAGGAGAGCCTCGATTGGCCCTGATTGCTGGCCAAGCCTAGGGACCCTACCTGAGGGGTCTCAGATTTCAAGAGGCACAAGCTGGGCTGAGGATCACCCCTGCCCCCTGCACATATTTCGTGCCCTGAGCCTCTAGTGTCTTAAATAAAATAGAAAACTAAAATACCTCTTTTTGATTACTTTCTTCCTCAGAATATGGATTTGTACAATATGGAACCTGAATATGTAGACACTGAAAATATGGAAACGGAAACTATGGAATCAGAAAATATGGAAACTGAAACTATTTCTTCAGTTTCAGCTCTGCAAGCCCTCTCTAAACTACTTTATCCTGAAGAAGAGGATGATTTTGAGTCTGAACAGGTGGTTGTATACTTAAAGATGAATTAGTTTTGTTCACAATGTGCTGTGAAACTGCATTTGGACAACTTGTTCCAACCTTGCTGTGAGAGTAAGGCTATGTCATCTGATACATTTGCAGGAAGTTTCAGGATTGATTATGTATGAGAATAAAACCTCTAGTACATTTCTATCAAACATAATTACATTTTTTTTCTAAGCTACCTGAATGCTAAATAGGAAAATTGTTCAGTAACTATGGTAGCAATAGCTACATTTCAAAATGTTTGTCATTTATATTTATGGCCAAAGAATGTTTGACAACCATTACATAGTGTGATAGTTAGGATTTTTAAGCCTAGACAGTATTTCTATAAAATAAATAATTTCAACTACACAGTATTAATTATGCCACCCAAATCAAATCCACTTATTCTTTTTCATTTGTCTATAATGAAAGGAGAACAGAAAATATTTTGAGCCAAATAAGGGGACAGACTAGCTGTAGCCTACTAAAATTGGCCTCTGGGTACATGCTCATATAAAGTGGTGGAATGTAATTAGGTAGTTGAATAGAATTTAGGGTCAGTACAAGTGACCTCAGGGAAGCTTGCAGCAACAAGTTCGGCTTTATTTTGGACTAGAGACCTGGTGCACAAAAATTTGTGCACTTGGGGGGGGGGCGTCCCTCAGCCCAGCCTGTGCCCTCTCGCAGTCTGGGACCCCTCAGGGGATGTCCACCTGCTGGTGTGCCTGGCCAGCCTGGGTGAGGAGCTGATGGCTGTTTGCAGGCTGGAAAAACCCCCCAGTAGGGACCCTCACACCATGGGGGTGTGGCCAGCCTGGGTGAGGGGCTTAGGGCCATTTTCAGGCTGCCCACAGTCCCTTCACGGTTCAGGTTCCTACTGGGGTGCCTGGCCAGCCTGAGTGAGGGGCTGAGGGCCGTTTTCAGGCTGCCCACAGCTCCCATTGACCCAACTTCCCAGCGAGGCTGGCTGGAATCAGGTTTCTGGGATTTATTTATCTTCTATAATTGAAACTTTGTTGCCTTGAGTGGAGGCCTAGGCAGGCAACAAAGCCTCCTGTTTGCTTCAGCTCAGTGGCTTCTATAATTGAAACATTGTTGCCTTGAGCAGAGGCCCAGCCAGCCTAGGCAGGCAGTTTCCTCCATTGCTGGTGCAATGGAAGTCTCCTGTTTGCTCTAGCTCTGTGTCTGCCAGTCGCCATCTTGGCTGGGTTAATTTGCATACAGCTGCTCTGATTGGTGGGTGTGGCTTGGCTGGTGAGCGTGGCTTAGGTGTAATGGAGTGAGGATCAATTTGCATATTACTCTTTTATTAGATTAGATAGGAAATTTCCATGAGCTGACCTTTGGCCACACCACAGTCAATGCCAATATTCCCAGTATAATAAAAATACTTTGTGTATCCCCCTTTTCCTACTCCTTAGATATTAGCAAACTTTGGCAATCAAATTGCCTAAGTCAAACAAAATTTTGGACAGAAACCTCACATTATAACGGAATATATCACTTTGCTTTCACTTATTTTAATAAAGTTTTTCATTATTATAACCAGTTTACTGTGAGCAACCCCAACCCATCTCCCATAAAAATACATATCAATTTGCTCCTCCTAGAATTCTTTTTGCCATAGTGTGGAAAAAAAAGTATAATCTGCTTAAATGCATGCACCAAAGTCCCTTGGCTGATCTGTTACCCCCCCTCCCAATGTTCCTGTCCTTGTTGCTGTAATTAGACAGTCTGTTTGATCAGCCAAGAGACTTTGGTGCATGCATTTAAGCATAAATAATGGACACAAAACACTGGGGGGTAGGGGAGGCGGGCGGAAGGGCAGGGGAAAAAAGAGATATATGTACCAATCTTTGTAAACCTTATGTAATAAAAAAAAATAAAAATTAAAAAAAAGAAATATACAAGATATTTGAGATTCAAAAAAAAGTATAATCTGAACAGACAACAAATTTAGTGCATTTAGCTTCCACTCTTCAGGAAGAGTTTAGGTGGAACACAGCAGAAGCATATAAGGCATGCAAAGGAGCCAAGATATTTGAGTAAGGGAAAAGTCTTGGTTGAGGCCAAAAATAAAGAAAAATAGGGATGTTAATAACACATTGAATATATGCAATAAATAAGCCATAGGAGAAAAAGTTAGGATCATGTATCAATTAAGTTGGGAAGCTAAGCTCATTTTTGGTACATTAGCTGAAAGAGAATTATACATGCTGGGAAAGGTGGGGTTATGTCAGATATAAAAGTATACTAACTATTTTAGAAACAGTGCTCTTGCATAAAAGGAAGTGGAACATGGAACTTGTATTTGGAATAGATTTAGAGATGAGGAATTATTACCTGGTAACAAAGCCCCCTTTGACGTTTAAGTATGGAAATGTTTATCTAGAGGTGTTTCTCAGGTAAAGATGAGTGTTTATGAGAATAAAGAAACTAAGACCATTTTACCAAATTGTACAATTTATAGAAGAAAATTACTATAATAATATGAGTCTGTATATCTGGGTTATAAGCAATTCTGAGATAATCAGTCATTCAGACACCTCAGTACAGATATCAGAGGATATAGCATTGGATTGTTGGAACAATGGGAGAATAATTAATGTTTTTAATGAACTATTAAATTTTGCAGGAGAGATTTTTAGAGATTTTTTTAATTTTTAACATATATTAATCTTGGGAACTGTGGAATGATTACAAGAGTGATGTGTTTTTGTAAATACACTCTCTGAAAACATCATTAAAACTATAGCATACATATTGTTTCATTTATACTATCCCCCACCATGAATTGTGAAGAATCTGGGAGATTGGAAAGAGACTAGGACTGTTGTTTGTTTTTAATTTACAAGGGGACCTTAAAACATGTGGGAAATACTATTCACTACTCTTAACAAACATTGTAACAAAAATGTTCTAACTCTCTTACATATTGCAAAGTGGAATGAATTGCAATGATAAAATTGCTCAGATAATTGGATATGGACTCAGAGTAAAGGCTGAAATGATATTTTTATAGAAAAGAGTTGCCAGATGGTATTTAATGTTTTTATTACCCTGATCTATCTTTTCACTTGAAAATTTTATTTTTAATCATTTATTTTCATTAAGTTAATAAACTGAAACTCCCCCTATGTTCTAATATACTGACCCAATCATCACTCTCCATGGAAAGCATGCCAATTTTTGTCAGAAATGTTCAAATTTTTATTTCTACAGATTTTACTTTTTCATGGAAGGAGGCACTCAACAAAACAAGAGGTCCTCATGTTCCAAGAAATGCTTTACTCTGATTGACTATTAGTATTCCAGTGATTAATAATTTAAGAAAAGTACTACAAGTCTATATAACCTTAGTGCTTAAAAAGAAAAAAAAGTACAGAATATCGTCTTGGGATTTTCATATTAAAATGCCTATAACACTTTAACACATACTTAGCACTTTTGAAGCACCTTTTGGAAAGAAATAGTCACTGTCTCAGAAACTGTTGACATGTTATAAATTAATTTCTGATATATAGCTGTTGGAATAATTTAGCACAAAAAGACCTGGTGAGCTTTCCCACCAGCTTTCAAGGACAAACTTTATTTATCTTGCCCAAACAGCACATTATAATTTTCACACATGTCTTAAATCTTGGGGGATTAGTATAGGGACATGAAAAAGAAGAGCTAGAGTTGCTTGTTTGCCAGGATCCAAGAAGATAAGAATTTTTTGACTGGAGTGAATTAGAACACAGAATATGACATCAACAAGAACAATTAGTGAAAAAGTGTGTGTGTGTGTGTGTGTGTGTGTGTGTGTGTGTGTAGGGTTGTTTCTTGAAATATCAGAGAACCCCTGAAAGGGACAAATGAAGAGGTTGCCAGTATAAGGATGGTGTAGTATGTGTTATGTTTATTTGAAAAAGGAAAGCTGTTTTTGTACTGGTGCATCAGAGGCAGTCCTATTGGGGTATGTATACTTGTGTAGAATATGGCAAAATAAACGGGAGCTTGTATGAAGATTGTAGTGGTTCAGCATATATTTGACCCTATTAATTTAGGATTGCTGTTTAAATTCACTAGTTCAGCATCATGAAGTGGTGGGATGAAGCAGTATTTCATACCCACAGTGGAGATAAGTAAAAGCTGAAATCAGGACTTTTGAATGAGTCATTTGATGTCTATATATTTAGACTCTATTTAGTGGTTTCTTTTTATTTCTATAAAACTTTCCCAGCCCTGGTCAGGTTGTTCAGTTGGTTTGAACATCATCCCATTCAACAAAAGGTTGTGGGTTAGGCCATATACCTAGGTTTCAGATTCCATCCCTGTTCAGGGCCTGTACAGGAGGCAGCCAATTGAT
>PVJC01018881.1:0-30844 GCA_004026665.1 Murina feae | reverse complement strand
TGCGGCTGGGGGCAGGTCCCCAGTGGTCACACACACACACACACACACACACACACAAAAGGCGCCTGGCAGACTGGGGCCATCATAGGACATCCACTGAGGGGTCCCAGACTGTGAGAGGGCACAGGCCGGGCTGAGGGACTCCCTCCACCCCGAGTGCACAAATTTTTGTGCACCGGGCCCCTAGTATTCTAATAAAAGAGTAATATGCAAATTGGTGTCATTCCACTATACCTAAGCCATGCCCACCAGCCAATCAGAGCAACTACATGCAAATTAACCCAGCCAAGATGGCGGCCGGCAGTCAGGGAGCTGGAACAAGCAGGAGGCTTGCCCGTTGATGGAGGAAGCTAAGGTTCCCCGCCTGACTTGGCTGGCTGTGGCACCTGCTCGAGGCAACAAAGTTTCAATTATATAAGATAAATAAACCCCAGATACCTGTTTCCAGCAGGTTTGGGCTCAAGGAAGAGCTGGGATCCTGGGTTGTCAGGGGCAACCCGACCTGAGTTCCACTTAAAGCAACAAAGTTTCAATTATAGAAGAAAATAAATCCCAGATTCCTGCTTCTAGCCAGCTTCTCTGGGAGTTTGGGTGGTTGGGGGCCTTGGCCAGCTGCAAACAGCCATCAGCCCCTCACCCAGGCAGGCCAGGCATCCCAGGGGGGGACACTCACCTTGAAGGGACTGTAAACAGCCTACAAACACCCAGGCTGGCCAGGCATCCCAGCAGGACCTCCCTCCCTGAAGGGGCTGTGGCCAGCCTGCAAACAGCCATCAGCCCCTCACCCAGGCAGGCCAGGCACCCCAGGGGGGGACACTCACCTTGAAGGGACTGTAAACAGCCTACAAACACCCAGGCTGGCCAGGCATCCCAGCAGGACCTCCCTCCCTGAAGGGGCTGTGGCCAGCCTGCAAACAGCCATCGGCCACTCACCCAGGCTGGCCAGAAACCCCAGCAGGAACCCCACCCTGATCCAGGACACCCATCAGGGCCAACCTGCCAGACCTCACCCATGCATCAGGCCTCTATCTTATATAATAAAAGGGTAATATGCAAATTGACCCTAACAGCAGAACCACTGGGAATGACTGGTCACTATGACACACACTGGCCACCCAGATACTCAATGCAGGAGCTTCCCCTGGTGTTCAGTGCACTCCCACAGGGGGAGTTCTGCTCAGCCACAAGCCAGGCTGATGGCTGCCAATACAGTGATGGTAGTGGGAGCCTCTCCCGCCTCCTCAGCAGTGCTAAGGATGTCCGACTGCAGCTTAAGCCTGCTCCCTGCTGGCAAGTAGACAACCCCCAAGGGCTCCTAGGCTGCCAAAGTGATGTCTGACTGCCAGTTTAGGCCCAATCCCCCCAGGGAGCAGGCCGAAGCCAGCAGGTGGACATCCCCCGAGGGGTCCCAGACTGCGAGAGGGCACATACTGGGCTGAGGGACCCCGGAGTGCACAAATTTTTGTGCACTGGGCCTCTAGTGTATATATATATATATATATATATAATTTTCATATATAGGAGTATGCAGATTTAGTATATATGATAACATATACACATGTACCACAATTCCCAACCACATAACAAGTGTAAATTTGGCTATGCTGGAAAGCATGAAGTCATAGTGGAGAAAAAAGCACAAAAGTGCTTCAAATTCAGAATCCCAAAAATTTGGAAAGCTGTCTAACCTTCTCATTTTATGCATATTGACATGGAATCAAAGCAAAAGACAGGAATGCTTTCTAAGTTTAAACTGAATACAACTACACTTTAAAAAATTAGCATACTACTGTAGAATAGTCCCAGTTAATGCTGAATGATTCCAAATGAATTCTGTTATAGTTAACTTTTTAAATCTCACACAATTTTTTTTAAATTATTACCCCTTAGCATGGTGTGCATGGAATCCATCCTTTAATCTGAGGTAAACTCAGATGCAAGAAATAAAAATTTATTTTTCTATGGTTTCTTATTATGCTGAACCTTATGTGTTGCCAAATTTGGAGTCTTAATTTCTGTTTCAAAGCATTCATTTCACTAACATAGCTGAAATTTTATCTCAGTCAATTGGAGTTCCCATCTCATTTTCATAAGACTGCCTAAATTATGGGGAGTTTAAGGCGTTTCATGGTGTTGAAGGGTGAGACAGTCTAGTCTAAGCTGGAATTCATTGAGATGTCTCATGCCAATAGTCTGCATAGATTGCTAGTGAGTTGTGTTCAGTTCAATCCACATGACTCTTTCACTTCTCTCTGCTACTTGTGTGCTACTCCTGGATGCACAGAAAATATTCTGCTGTTTTTGCACCTCATTGGACATAGGGAATTCTCTAGAGTGCTTCATTTACTTAAAGTCTATGTAGTCATTTAGAATCTTGCTTTTTCCTTAGTGTAAAGTTCTATTCAGGAATTTTAACACAGGTCCCTTCTGCTCTTTGTTATGGTCGCTGAAGGAGGAATGCATGAGGCTAAAGTGGTAAGGGATTATCAGCAATGGAGAAGGAGAGATTCCCAATCTGGCATCCTCGTTGGCTGGTTTAGGAGGATCCATAAGTGAGGGAGGCCTAATTAAGGCCGGTAGTTGAGTCACCTGTGTAGGATTTGGAGGTAAGCCCAGGATGAGCTGCCACTGCCTATTGCTTTCTGAGTAGCAAACTCAGAGTGATCAAAGCCTGGATGATGGCCTATGGAACCCCCTCAGGTTTCGGCACCAAATGTTAGGGTCACCGAAGGAAGAACGTACCAGACCAAAATGGTGAGGGATTCCAAATTTATTTGATCATCCACACACCAGGTGGCTGAGTCCCAAAGTGGTGCCAGCCCCCAGTGACAGGAGTCAGGGGTTTTTAAAGCACTTTGGCAGGCTTTTTCTAGGCGGAGAATTCTCTGTGCAGTTCTAGAGGGGAGAGATAATGGTCTTAGCAAGTGGAATGTTGTCTCAGCAAAAGGGAATGTCCATTGCAAAATGTCTGGAACTCAGTTCCTGGGGAAGGAGTATTGATTCAATTGCTTGATCAAACCTAACACTTTTAAATCTAACAAAACTACCTGATGTAATGCCATCTCCTCAGAGATCATGCTCAACCATACCCCTATACTCTATGCTCTAGTATATGTAAGTGTTAAAATGTATTTATGCATTTACATTAATTTTCCCCTTTATTGGGATGACTACCTAATGAGTAAGCATTTTAATCCTTTCATACTCTAATGACCTGATGTGCCACGATTACATGGAAAAAAATTAAAAGTCTTAAAACAACTTTCCTTCCCAGGCAAATGAACTGAAGATGCCTTTCATATAGCAGTTCATCAGTCTACCTAATACAGATGGTAAAGGGCAATGAACCAAAAGAGGCATTTTTAAAAAACATATATTTCTCGCAATCTTACAATTCCTCATATTAACATGCATATAAGATGCCATCTTTGCTCGTGGTATAGGACAGACTGCCAACATTGCAGTCAATGGGGAAAAGTCTTCCCAACTGATAGGACAATAGCACCTTCAGGATCATTAGCCTGGGAATTGAAGGAGAAGCTACATGGATCAATTCTCTCTTCTTTTTCTCCTGTAGAATAACCTGTGAGACTTCCACTTCACCAAATTCATTGACACTCCTGTCCCAAGTGCTTGTCACCGCTCTAAATTTAAAAAAATTCCTATATATGTCACCTAAAACCCAACCTGGCAGATTAATGTCTGACTGCTGTGCCACTAAAAGCAATAAACGGATGCTTCTCTAAATACGGAACTTTTTAGTACCTCAGATACCCCAAAGTTATTAGAGTGGATCTGATTGCATTGCCACAATTGGACTCTGACACTACAGAAACAAAATCTTTCCTCAGATGTCACTTGTTCCTTTCTGAGATGAAATTAGCTAATGTTCCTGGGAACAGAGATATGGGATCTGCCATTGGGGCTATCTTGACCTCCATAGAGGTGGGCTTCTCCTTTCCTATACTTGCTCCAACCTTACACAAATTTTACAATCCCACTCAAGGACACTACTCACCAGTAAAGTCTGTGACTGATTATCCTGTGGTAATTAATGACTTTCAAACTCCCATCACTGTGTGTTCCCCCCTTGAAGTATCATTTCTTTTCTAAAAGTAAGGCCTTCCATATTCTTACCAATGTAACAGTTTCTTTTTCTTCTTCTCTTTTTTTTTCAGGCTGTTATATTTATCTTTTATTTTTTAAATTTTTAATTTTATTTTCTTGTTTAAAGTATTACAAATAGTAGTACATATGTCCCTTTCTTACCCATCAAACTTTCCCCAGCCTCCCCTATGCCCTGGCATATGCTTTTACCCAACCCACCCAGTGTCTTGTGTCCATTGGTTATGCTTATATGCATGCATATAAATTCTTTGATTGATCTCTTACACCCCCAACACTCCCTTTCCTTCCCACTGTAATTTAACAGTCTATTTGATGTTTCTCTGCCTCTGTAACTATCTTTTTGTTCATTAGGTTATAATGTTCTTTATTATCCATAAATGAGTCAGATCATGTGGTATTTTTCTTTCATTGACTGGCGTATTTCACTTACCATAATGCTCTCCAGTTCCATCCATGCTGCTGCAAATGGTAAGAATTCCTTCTTTTTTATAGCACCATGGTATTCCATTATGTACCATAATTTTCTAATCCACTCATCTGCTGATGAGCATTTAAGCTGTTTCTAAAATTTAACTATTGTAAATTGTGCTGGTATGAACATATGGGCGCATATATCCTTTCTGATTGGTGTTTCTGTTTTCTTGGGATATATTCCTAGAAGTGGTATTACTGGGTCAAATGGCAGTTCCATTTTTAAATTTTTGAGGAAATGCCATACTCTTTTCCACAATGGTTTCACCAGTCTTCATTCCCATCAGCAGTGAAGAAGGGTTCATTTTTCTCCACTTCTTCTCCAGCACTTGTTATTTGTTGATTTGTTGATGATAGCCATTCTGACAGGTATGAGGTGGTGCCTCATTGTTGTTTTGATTTGCATCTCTCAGATGATTAGTGACTTTGAGTATGTTTTCATGTGTCTCTTGGCTTTCTGAATGTACTCTTTCGAAAAGTGTCTATTTAGGTCCTTTACCCATTTTTTTTCATTGGGTTGTTTGTCTTCCTTTTGTTAAGTTGTATGAGTTCCCTGTAAATGTTAGAGATTAAACCCTTATTGGAGAAAACTTTGGCAAATATGTTCTCCCATGCAGTGGGCTTTCTTGTTGTTTTGTTGATGGTTTCTTTTGCTGTGCAGAACCTTTTATTTTGATGTAGTCCCATTTGTTTATTCTCTCCTTAGTCTCTCTTGGCCTAGGATCCATGTCTGTAAAGATATTACTATGACATATGTCTGCAATTTTGCTGCCTATGGAGTCTTGTAGGATTTTTATGGTTTCCCGTCTTACTTGAATGAAGGGATTTTTGAGTTTGTTTTGTGTATGGTATAAGTTGGTGACCTAGTTTCATTTTTTTGCATGTATCTGACCAAATTACAGCACCATTTATTAAAGAGGTTGTTTTGACTGCAATGTATGCTCTTGCTTCCTTTGTCAAATATCAATTGAGTATAATGGCTTGGGTCAATTTTTGGATCATCTCTTTTGTTCCATCGGTCTATATGTCTGCACTTATGCCAGTACCAGGCCGTTTTTAGAACTGCAGCTTAATAATAGAGTTTGATGTCTGGTATTTTGATCCTTACAATGTTGTTCTTCTTTCTCAGGATTGCCGTGGCTATTCAGGGTCTATTTTTATTCCAGATGAATTTTTGGAGTTTGTTCTACACCTTTGTAATATGCTTTTGGTATTTTAATAGGTATTGCATTGAATCTATAGATTGCTTTAGGTAGTATGAACATTTTAATGATGTTGCTTCTACCAATACATGAACATGGTATGTTCTTCCATTTGTTTATGTCTTCCTCTATCTCTTTTTTAAATGTCCTGTAGTTTTCCAAGTATAGGTCTTTTATGTCCTTGCTTCAGTTTTTTCCTAAGCATCTTAATTTTTTTGGTGCAATGGTAAATGAGATTTTTGTTTTTCATTTCTCTTTATGTGAGTTCATTATTGGTGTATAAAAAGGCCATAGATTTCTGGGCATTAATTTTGTATCCTGCTACATTGCCAAATTCATTTATTAGGTCTAGTAGTTTTTTGATGGAGTCTTTGGGGTTTTCTATGTATAGTATCAAGTCATCTGCAAATAAGGATAGTTTTACTTCTTTCCCAATTTGGATGCTTTTTATTTCTTTTTCTTATTGATTGCTATGGCTAGTACTTCTAGTACTATGTCAAACAGGAGTGATGAAAGTGGGCATCCTTTTTTTGTTCCTGTTCCTAGGGGAAATGGTTTTAGTTTTTGCCTATTGAGTATGATGTTGGCTGTAGGTTTGTCATATATGGCTTTTATTATATTTAGGTATGATCCCTTTATTCCCACTTTGCTGAGGATTTTTATGAAGAAAATGTATGGATTATGTCAAATGATTTTCCTGCATCAATTGATATGATTATGTGATTTTTGTCTCTCAGTTTGTTCATGTGATGTATATCACCTTTATTGATTTGCGAATATTGTACCATCCTTTCATCCCTGGAATAAATTCCACTTGGTGTATGATTTTTCTAATGTATTGCTGAATCCAATTTGTTGGAATTTTGTTGAGGATTTTAGCACCCATGTTCATTAAGGATATTAGCCTATAGTTCTCTTTTTTTATGATGTCTTTATCTCATTTTGGAATTAGGGTAATGCTGGCTTCATAGACAAAAAAAAAAAGAGCTTGGAAGGGTACCTTCCTTTTGAATTTTTTGAAATAGTCTGAGGACAGGTTTTAGTTCTTCTCTGAATGCTTGGTAGAACTCCCCTGCAAAGCTGTCAAGACCAGGGCTTTGGTTTGCTGGAAGATTTTTTTATCACTGTTTCAGTTTCTTCGGTAGTTTTTGGACTATTCAGGCTTTTTTATTCTTCTTAGTTGAGTTTTGGGAGCTTGTATTTTTCTAAGAGTATGTCCATTTCATGTAGATTATCCTTATTGTTGGAATAGAGTTGTTCACAGTATTTTCTTCATAATCATTTGTATTTCTGTGGGATAGGTTGTTATTTCACCACTTTCATTCCTGATTTTGTTTATTTGGGTCCTCTCTCTTTGCTTCTTGGTGAGCCTGGCTAGAGGTTCATCAATCTTGTGTATCCTTTCAAAGAACCAGCTCTTGGTTTTGTTGATCTTTTATATTGTGTTTTTTTTTCCTTGTCTATGTTTCATTTATCTCCGCTCTGGTCTTTATTATTTCCTTCTTTCTACTTATGCTGGGCTTTTCTTGTTGCTTTCTTTCTAACTCTTTCAGTTGTTTGGTTAGGTAATTTATTACCATGGTTTCTTTTTTTTTTTTTTTGTGGTAGGCTTGTAGAGCTATAAACTTCCCCCTCAAGTCTGCTTTCACTGTGTCCTGTATATTTTGGATTATTGTGATTTCATTGTCGTTTGTTGCCATGATGCTTTTTATTTCTTCTTTGATCTCTCTGGTAACCCAGTTATTATTTAATAGCATGCTATTTATCCTCCAGGTGTTTGGATTTTTATTGTTTTTATTGTAGTTGATTCCTAGTTTTATGCCACTGTGATCTGAGAAGATGCTTGATATAATTTCTATCTTCTTGAATTTGAAAAGACTTTGCCTGTGACCCAATATATAGTCTATCTTTGAAAATGATCCATGTGCACTTGAGAAGAATGTATATTCTGTGGCTTTTGGGTGAAATGTTCTGAAGAAGTCAATTAAGTGCATATGATTTGATGAGTCATTTAGGATTGATGTTTCTTTGCTGAGTTTTTGATTAGAGGATTTGTCCAATGGTGATAGCAGGGTGTTAAATTCCCCTAGTATAACTATTGCTGTCAATCTCTCCCTTGATATCCTCCAGAAGTATTTTTATGTATTTGGGTGTGACTGTATTGGGTGCATATATGTTTACCAGAGTTATTTCTTCTTGTTGGATTGCTCCCTTTATTATTATGAAGTGGTCTTCCTTATCTCTTGTTATGTCCTTCACTTTGAGATCTAATTTGTCAGACATAAGTATTGCTATTCCATGTGTTTTTTTTTCCATTTCCATTAGCCTGAAAAAGCTTTTTCCATCCCTTCACCATCAGTCTGTGTGAGTCCTTTTTTCTGAGGTGGGTTTCCTATATACAGAATATATTTGAGTCATGTTTTCTTTTTTTTTTAATATGGCAATCATTTTTATTTATTTTTTATTTTTTTATACAAATTAACTTTTTTTATTGCTTAAAGTATTACAGCAAGTGATAGATAGGTGAGTCATGTTTTCTTATCCATTCAGCTACCTTATATCTTTTGTTTGGGACATTTAATCCATTTACATTTAAAGTTATTATTGATAGATACTTGTTTTTCACCATTTTTATTCTTTACACCTGTGTTCCTTCTTCATTTCCCATTTTTTTCTTTTTACAACAGACCCTTTAGCATTTCTTGCATTGCTGGTTTGGTGGTAATAAACTCCTTTAGTCTTTTTTGTCTGTGAAGCTCCTGATTTCACCCCTAATTTTGATTGATAGCCTTGCTGGGTATAGTATTCTTGGATTCAGACCCTTCCTTTGCATGAATTTGTATATTTCATTCCATTCTCTTCTGGCCTGATGTGTTTCTATTGAGAAATCAGTCACCAGTTGGATGGGGAATCATCTGTAGGTAACTTTCTGTCTCTCTCTGGCCACTTTTAAGATTCTTTGTCATTGGTGTTTGCTAATTTAATTATAATGTGCCTTGGTGTTGGTCTTTTGGATTTCATTTTGTTTGTGACTCTGTGAGCTTCTTGGACTTGTGTGAGTTTTTCTTCTCTATATCAGGGAAGTTTTCTGTCATTATTTCTTCAAACAGGTTTCCTATTCCTCTCTCAGTTTCCTCTTCTTCTGGTATCCCTATTACATGGAAGTTGTTTTGTTTCCTGTTGTCCCAAAGTTCCCTTAGGCTCTCCTGTTTTTTAAGTTTGTTTGTTTTTCTAGATGCTGCTATAGTTCGGTGTTTTTTCCCACCTTGTGTTCTAGCTCACTGATGTGATCCTTTGCTTCTTCTCATCTACTGGTGATGCTTTTTATTGAGTTTTTTATAGCAGCAATGTCATTTTTCATTTCTTCTTGTTTCTTCCTCATTTCCTCTAGGTTTTTACACATATTTTTGAATTTGTCTTCCATTCTTTTCAGAGACCTTATGACCATTTCTCTAAATTCTTTCTCTAACATATTGCTTGCCTCCATTTCATTTACTCCCTTTTCTGGTGATGCCTCCTTTTCTTTCATATGTGGGCTGTTTCTTTGTTTCCCCATGAACTCTCTTCTCTGGGTGTCTGGTTTTGTAGCTCTCTCTCTCCTGCATTGATTTAAAGGTACAAAATACAACATAACAAGGTACAATACACAAGGCACAGCATGCAAATGTATTCATGATGCTAATAACTCCAAATAAGGGTGATCACCAGAAAACAGAGAATTAGAGAATAAGAAAAAAGGAGTGCAAAAATGATGTTGAGAAAAGGAACAAAAGTAAGAGAGAAAAGAGAGTAAAAAAGAAGGGGGGAACTATTTATATGGGGAGAATATTCCAATAGAACAAGCACTAATCCCCCCAAAAATGCAAACAACAAACACCCAGAGATGAATGAAAACTACAAACAACAACTAATATCAAGCCAGGAAAGGAAAAACAGAAGCAAAAAATAAACAGAAACAACAAAGAGAAACAATCTCACAAATGAGCACAAAAAAATCTAATCATTAATCAAGCAAACAATAGGACACAGAGAAAGCAAGCAAAACATAACAAAATAAAACACAAAATCTATAACAAAACAAAACAAGAACACAATAAAAACAACAGAAAAAATAGAAGAGAGAAAAAAATTGCATAGTGAAGAAAGAAGAGAGAAGTGTGTATGGACTTAGAGCAGGAGATTGAAAATTAGATATATAAGTAGGATGATTTTCTTAATGGGAGTAAAAAGAAGAAATAGATAAAATCTAAAGCAGGAATAGGGTAAGAGAAACAGAACAACCAAATGGGAAAAGTGAGGAAGAGAATATTGGCATAAAGGTGAAGTTGAGATAGAGTAAAATGATGCTAAAGGAAAAATAAAAATAGAATGTAGAAAACTAATTCCAAAATAAAATAGAGAAAATAAAATGATACTTTTAAAAAAGGTAAAATAGTAGTAGTAATAATACTGATTAAAAATAAATATAATAATTATAAATGTAAAATCAACTGAGGAAAATAGGAAAAAAATAGTTTCTTATGTAAAAGATGAAAAAATAAAAATGTGCAGTAGTGAAAGTCATTCACTTCCTCTACTGTTCTGTTTGTCATGCTTGTTTCCTGTAGGTAGTCAGGACAGTATTGAGGTTCCCTGCATTCCACTGCTCTTCTGGATTGTAAGCCACAGTCCTGATTTTGATGTAGGCAGTATTTCTTTGTTTCTTAGACTCTTTATGTGTATTTACACAAGGGTCAATTTGTGATTCAGCCCTTGGGTGTCAGTGTTTCTGAATTGATCTCCAGGGTTATAAATGCTCTCTAGCCAGTATTTAACTTTTATTTTCCCTGTCACACTTAATACTGGTTTGGGAGAATCGACTGCCCCAGAGCTGGTTCTCCCCACTCTGATCCCCAGGTTCCACAGAAACAACTTTCTGCTGCAGTCTCTTAGTGTCCCCAATTGGATGATCCTATGTACTGGGCTTAGTAATAAAAAACAAGGATTTAAAGAGAAAAAAGAGCCAGAGTAAGTGCATGAACTCACAATTTTACCCTCTAGCACTGTGTGATTTTTCCCCCTGGCACTAAGCAGCCGGTTTATTGGTAAAATTTCAGGGTGCCTTTGCGCCCAGTCCCGCTATGGGTTTATTTTTAGAGTTCCCTTTTGACAGCAGCCCTGTGGATCCCCTTCCACATTTGCATATAAAAATGGCCATGGATTTTGTGGGGCGCAGTCTTCTCCGAACCTCTAGATTCCATTTGCACATTTCTCTTTCCTGCCTGGATCGCAGACCTCACCTTTTCCTAGGCGAAATTTGACCTTTCCATGAGAAGATGGAGAGCTCATCTGAGTCCGAGTATTCATGATGCTAGATATCCAGTATTCCTGGGTTCGCAGCTTGTTGCTGGGTGTTGTGCTTATAGAGACCCGGGCTGTATAGGCTTTTGATAACAGCCACTCTCCCCTTCAAGATGATGTGGTATCCGCGGCAGAGCTGGTGGCTTCGGAAGAAATTTTGGCAGCAGTGGAGGCTGCCTGGTCAGGGGAACCTAGTCTGGCAGTCCCCAACAGTCCCTTGGAGTATAGCTGTCCTTCACCCACAAATATACACTCCCCTTACACCCACATGTTCTCTTTCCATTCGCTCCCTCTCACACTATCTTGTAGTCTGCCTTCCCATTGGTAGCCATCTTCCGGTCACCTGCAACATTTTCTTATGGGGCATTCATAAAAAAAGTCCAAATATTCAAACTAGTTCCTCCCATTGAGCATATCACACAAAGCAGAATAAAAAGAGAACTCCAAAACCAGGTAGACTCTAGTTACTCAGGAGATTTGTCATGTGATATTACTATCTGTTCATGTGTATGCTCCAGGCAACTTTTCTCGATGTCAAGGTCATTCAATTAGAAAACATTAGTTTGTAGCCTGTCCTTTACCTCTACTGAAGTCATTAATGATACTACTTCAGCTTAGGAAACACAAAAAGCTGGCCTCAACTTCTTGCCCAAGAAGTGTTGAATAACAGCATAGCCTTCAACTTCCTGTTGGCCAGCCAAGGAGGAGTCTTGCTATTGCCAGCACTTTGTGTTGCACTGAAACTTGTAAAGAAGAAATGTCTATCACAAGATTTAATAAAAAAGCTTTCTGACTTTCTAAAGTAGATCTTGTGGGTTATGGGTCATTTATCTCTGGCTTGGCAATAGTTAGAGCTCATGGTTATACTCAATCCCCCAGGCAGACTTGGAATGATTTTAATCATGACCATTATCTACTGTGGCCTCAGATTAATTACCCTTTTTTTACCTTCAAAGCCCAACCCATTCAGGTTCATAACGGGGTAGCCTATGTTTCTCACATGGGTCTAAAATATCAAGGAATGGAATTGAAAAGTCTAACTCCTAGCAAAAATCATATGTATGATTTTTCATGTTCAACTATAGACAATTACAAAGGCCTATTGTAGACCCCACTGAGGACAGCTGGCCATTCTACACAACTTGGTGCATATGCTATACCTAGCAGTAGCTGAAGAAATTTGGAGTCAAGGACTCTGGCCCCTGACTGGTCATACTCTTAGGCATATTTGCATTGAAAGGTCTCTGGAGCCTGTGTGAAAAGAGGGGAATAGGGAGGGAGGAATCTTGAGAACACTTTTTCTGTACTCTGACTTAGTGGTTTTCCTCTCCAACTCTTTCCCCTATCTCTTCTCCCACCCACCCCTAGGTCCATAAAAAAGAGCAGGAGTTTTTTGCTCCAAGCTCTTTCAGCAGTAAAACAATTTTCCATGTCTGTACTGATCCATCTGACCCTCAATGGTGCTCTTCCCTGAGAAAAAAATGGAACAGTGGGGAAGTGTACACTTCCTGGTTTAACTTTTTGCTTATACTGTCACAGTCAGTGGCTAAAAGCTTCACTGTTACTTTTAATTTGTCTGTCTTAATCAGCTACTCTGATACCTGGCAATTCAGCTTTCTTCAGTTCAGGCTAAAATCCTGACAGAACTTAATTTTTGTTAAGAATCTCAATAAACACATACAGTTAACAGCATCTTCCAAAAGCATTCGAATGTGGCAGTAATATTCATTTTTTTAAACCAATGACAGACTCTCAGCTATTCTATTGTTTTTATTTAAATATTAGTTTCTGGCTATAAGTCAACAACATTTTAGTTGATTTGACACATATTTCTATATGTGACCTGGCTTACTTCTTCTGGTATTACTGGTTGGCAACTTGGCACATACCTTCTGTCCTTGAGGCCCCGGAGGCCCTTCTGGACCTGGAAATCCAGGCAAACCTGGGTGGCCTTCCAAACCTGGAAATCCTCTCTCACCCTGCAGTTAAAAAAGAATGAAAGGTAAGGTCATTTATGAATGATTGAGAATCAGAAGGATCAAACAACTATTTGAAAAGAATAATTTAATAATACAAAATATATAGTATCCACTAATTTGGGGAAACCTTTAAGATATGAGTGATAAAACACAATCATTGTGAATTTATATTACATATAGTCATGTAATCTCATGTTTTCTTGTAAAAGTAAAAACCATATCAGTGATGAAGTGAAATTTAAACATACTGACATCAAAAGTTTAATAGGAAAGATGATCATCAACCCAGGAAAATGAGTCTGCAGAGGTTAAATGAAAATAAGTATGGTGCAGGGATGAAAAGAAGAAAAAAAATCATACAAGCTTTCAGATTTGTTATAGAGTAGAAGAGTTTATCCAGAATGGAAATTCATTAGCTGATTGGAGATAAATAAGCCAGAAAAAGACTTTATCTAGAACAGTAGTTCTCAACCTGTTGGAGTTCGAATGACCCTTTCACAGGGATTGCCTAAATACATTCTGCATATCAGATATTTACATTACGATTCATAACAGTAGCAACATTACAGTTATAAAGTAGCAACAAAAATAAGTTTATGGTTGGGGGTCACCACAACATGAGGAACTGTATTAACGGGTCATGGCATTAGGAAGGTTGAGAACCACTGATCTAGAACATAAAAATTTTATTTTTTCTGATTATAAAATTAATACAAAAAATACATTTATTGTAAAAAACAAAAAAATAAAGAGAAAATCACTAATAATTCCTCTACTCAGAATTACCATTTGAATTGTGACTCAAGTTCCAGTTCTGATCACTGCACTTATTAACACCAGCAAAGGAGAGCTGCCTCCCTACCATTGAGGGTCCACTCATCAGTATCATATATATATATATATATATATATATATATATATATAATCTTATCTAATAAGTATTATATATATATATATATATATATATATATATATATAATCTTATCTAATAAAGAGGGAATATGATAACCGTCAAGATGGCTGCGCCCCCAGCAGAGGCAGGGATTCCATAACACAAGATGGCTGTGCCCACAGCAGAGGCCGCATTCCCCACCCAGCAGAGCTTGACAGGGAACCTCAGGCCACGCCCCCTGCCCCAGTGCCAGGCTGGGGGACCTCAGGTTGCGCCCTCCCACCTAGCAGGGTTTGATGGAGAACCTCAGGTTGCACTGCCCACCCCGGCACAAGGCCAGGGGACCTGAGGCCACACCCTACACCCTGATGCCAGGCTGTGGGACTTGAGGCTATGCCCCCACCCAACGGGGCTTGATAGGGGACCTCAGGCTATGCCCCCCACCCCAGCACCAGGCCAGGGGCCTTGAGGCCATGCCCCCTGACATGTGGGGCTTGATGGGAGACCTCAGGGAGCACCCCTTGCCCCAGATTGTGCCAGGGAACCTCAGGTTACACACCCTGCTCCAGGCCATGGAACCTGAGGCTGTGCCCCCTGCCCCCGCCCGGCAGGGCTTGATGGGGGACCTCAAGGTATGCCCCCAGCCCCAGCCTGAGACATGGGACCTGAGGCTGAGCCCCCTACCTGGTGGGGCTTGATGGAGGATCTCAGGCCACACCTCCTGGCCCAGGCCAGGGCATCTCAAGATGCACCCACAGGTCTAGGCTGGGAGACCTCAGGCCATGCCCCCTGTCCCGGGGCCAGGCCAGGTGACCTGATGTCATGTCACCTACCTGGAAGGGCTTGACAGGGGTGGTGCTGGCCAGGACTAGATCTAGTCTAATGTGAGTGGGGCCAGCTGGGTCTGGGTCTCTCACAATTTTGAGGCACATGTGGCTAGGTGGGGACTTGACTCTGTTTCTCATGGCATGCCTCAGACTCTGACAGGAGGAAGATTTTCATATACATTTTATGAATTTTCTTTCATCTCTGACACTTCTATTATAGAGAAAGGGAAAATAGCAATATTAAAATTTCCTATAATTAATTCCCTTTTAATGTGCACAGATTTTGTGCACCAGGTCACGTGTGTGTGTGTGTGTGTGTGTGTGTGTATTAATTTCAGAAAGGGAAAGGGAGAGGGAGAGGGAGAGAGAGATACAAACATCAATGATGAGAAAATCATCGATTGGCTTTCTTCTGCACACCCCTACTAGGGATTCAAACCTGAACCTGGGCATGTACCCTTGACTGGACTCATACCCAGTACCCATCAGTCTGCAGGCCAATGCTCTATCTACTGAGCCAAATTGGCTAGGTCTTCACTCATCAATATCTTAGCAGTATCTACACTTTTATCAGCTGCCTACCTACCATTGAGTGTCTACTCATCAGTATCTTATCAGCATCTAAGGCTGCCTGGTGTGCATATCTGTACAGCCAGATAGACAGGGGTAGCAGACCCTCCATATGTGTGTGTGTGTGTGTGTGTGTGTGTGTGTGTGTGTGTGTGTGTGTATATATATATATATATATATATATATATATATAATTCAATCAACACATTAGGGTTAGTTAACTTGCTTATAGCTAATCATAGTAAGAGTGTAAACCCTAACAGAAAAAAAATTCACCACTACTAAGTTTAAAAACCCCAAGGACTCATAGCTTCATAGTACAGGTACCCAACTGCAGGGCTGCAAGCAGTTCTTCTACTTTCCTAAGCCTTAAAGGCTGAGTCTCTACCCAGAGATTCTGGACCTCAACTGTGATCCCTCTCACTAGATTCTATCCATAGTGACAGCCTAGGCAGCACCTAAAAAGACAAAGAATCCACATCTACAAGACAATTAACTAATGGGCCATTGGAAGCACACTCCCCTAGAGGTTATAATACAGAAGACTTTTATTCATATCCCCAGTCCCCAGTGTGTATGTGTGAGTGTGTATGTGTGCACATGTGTGTGGTAAATACTAAGTTTAGTCCAGATATCCTGGGTAATTTTGTACAGAATAAGTTCCTTGTTATATTGAATCATACTATACTCTCTCTATATAAAAGCCAAGCGACTAAAACAATGGAACAATCAGAAGAATCGAAATGGCCAGTTGCTATGATGTGCACTGTGGTGGCCAACTGGTCTGATCGGGCCCCAATGGGCCCCCCTTAACCTCCCAAGGCCCCTACCCCCAGCCAGCCCACCCTTGATTGGCAACCACTACCACCAAAGGCTGACCTCCCACGGTACCCCACCCTGCTGGTCTCGCCCTAATCAGGCCCCAATTGGGGACAGGGCTGGTGGCCAACCTCCTGCGGCCCCTCCCCCACATCAACCTGGCCCTGATTGGCCTTAATTGGACCAATCATGCACAAATTCGTGTATATCTATAAACATTTTGAAAAGTCTACTCTTGTCAGTTTCCACTTACTACTTCAAAACCAATAAAGCAAATGTTAGTCAATTAATGGTAGTGCTAAACATTCCTGTAGTTTTGACAATTATTATTAACACTAGGGGCCCGGTGCACGAAATTTGTGCACAGGAGAGGGTGGGGGGTCCCTCAGCCCAGCCTTCCCCCTCTCACAGTCTGGGACCCCCTCAGTGTATGGCCTACTGATGGCCACAGCCTGGCAGGCACCGTGTGTGTGTGTGTCTCCTGGGGGCCTGCCCAGAACTGCACTGCAGAGGCTCAGAGCAGTCGCTGTGTGTGTGTGTGTGTGTGCGTGTGTGTATCTGTCTGCTGGGGTCCTGCCCCCAGCCACACCACGGAGGCTTGGAGCAGGACCCCTCTGTGTTGATCTATCAGGAACCTAGCCTGACCAGCATGTTGTTCTCTCCCTTGAGCTGTGGCCAGGGCTGTGTGCTGCCTGCTTGCCACATTTGCCTGCTCACCAATCACCAGGGTGGCCTTGGGGAGCAGGCCCCACTGGGGGCTGCCTGGGACCCTTCTAAGCATTCACTCCCCTGCTCCCATCACTGTGGCAGTGGCGAGGGGAAGCAGGTACTGCTGGGGCAAACCAGGACCCCCAAGCGTTTGCTCCCTTGCTCCGATCGCTGTGGTGGCAGCAGCAACAGTCCCACTGGAGGCTGCCTGGGGGCCCTCGTGTCTTTGCTCCTCTGCTTTGATCACCCTGGAGGCTGCAAGGGGAAGCAGGTCCCGCTGGGGGAAGCCTGGGGGGCCACGAGTTTGTTCCCCTACTCCCATCATGTGGTGGGGGCGGGAACAGTCCCTCTGGGGGCTGCCTGGGGCCCCAGTGCGTTTGCTCCCTTGTTCCCATCACTGTGGTGGTAGCAGGAACGGTCCTGCTGGGGGCTGCCCAGGCCTCCGGCGCATTTGCTCTCCTGCTCCCTATGGCCATGCTGCCGCATGGGGAATGGGTTGTCGAGGTCATGCCTGCTGGGATCATGTTACCAGGGTGACGCCTCCAACGTCCTGCCCCACCGCTATGGGCATTGCCATTTTTGTCCCAGAGTGATGGTTAATTTGCATACTACTCTTTTATTAGATAGGATATTACTACATGTTTCTATAGAATATATCTTTTCATTTTCATTAGTCATATAATTATGATAACTTAGTATTCATCAACCTCAATTATTTTGAAGGAAATAGAGGGACAGAAGAGAAAAAAATTTAAAGGTTTAGTTTTGAATTGCCTCAAATTATTACATAGCCCATTTCTGGTAGAACTGGCAGTAGAAATCTGATCATAAGTTCCAGTAGGAAAGGAAGTTAGAAGGAAAAAAATATATAGTTCTAGTAGATTTCTCTATGTGGGATTTCTGCTAGTATTTAGAGCCTATCTCAGCCAAAACTTGAGGATAATAGTTGAAGAGAGCTATATTTTCCGATAAACATAATTGCTATCTGGGTTATGGATGAGAAAGGAATAAACTAGAAATTGAAATTAGAGGATGCTAAAAATTTTAATTGTGTTGGTATCAATGCAATTATATATCAATAAATTATATATTGTGAAATATCACACTATAGTCAAACTAGAGGCCCAGTGTATGAAATTTGTGCACAGGTCGGGACCCTAGGCCTAGCTGGTGATCAGGGCCGATCAGGTTCCCTGCCTCCCTGCCTCCTCCTTCCCTCGCCACCTACACACTGCCACCATGTGGTTACCCCACCTCCCTGCCACCCCACCTCCTTTCTCCCTCAATCCCTCAGCACCTGCTGCTGCCACCGCCCCATGGTGGTCAGTGCACATCATAGCGAGCAATTGAACTCTTGGTCTCATGGTGGAACTCCCGAGGGGATACTTTGTATATATATATATATATATATATATATATATATATATATATATATATATAGTTAATGTGGTCCTATGTAGCTGATTGGGTAATATGACCAAGGAAAATAGAAGGGGAGTTCCTGGAGAGTAGCTAAAAGAATTGCAGTACCAATCCCTAACCTTAGAAATGTAGAAAATTTCCTGCAGTAGAAACTATAAAGACTTCCATGAGGCGAATGTGAGGGAGGTCTTTTACCTAATTCCTAATATAGATGTTAGGAAGCAGATATTTGTTGTGTGCCTACCCTTTGCTACTGGCTGTCAGACAATAATTTAATCTAGATTTTACAGTAATTTGCTAACAGAAACATAGAAAATGGCATAGTGTGTCTATATATGAGGGTCAAACTTGGGGAAAAAAACCTGGTTTTTGCTGCCTGTCCATATTTGGATAAAAATTACGCTTGTATTTCTTTGTGAAATGAACTTCTTTCTCTCTGCCTATCCCTTAAATATTGGTATTATTCTGAATTCCTTTTCTAATCCTTTCTCTCTTTCTCTGAGAAATCTCAAATATCACCACATTTTTTCCTAAAAGCTTAGCTCACAGGGACAACTGTCTTAAATATCTCCACTTGAATATCACGCAGGCAACTACAACTCAGCAGCAATAAGAGCAGCAAAAACATATTGTTTATTTTCAACATGCCAGAGTTTATTCTAAATTCTTTCCATGTTTTTATCCTATTTAATCCTCTCAATAACAACATGAGGAAAATATTATTACTTCCATTTTATAGATGAAGAGTTAGCACAAAGAGAAGTTGTATAATTTCTCCCAAAGCAAGCTTAATATAAACAAACAATTGAATTCATGAACTTTCTACCTTCTTCCCTATTCCAGGAAATAAAGCAACCCAGGAACTCAAGCAGATATTTTTTAAAAATCTTGACTCCACCATCTTTATTACCTCTTCATCTAATCAGTTATGCTCTCTTCATCATTGTATTGCTAATGCCCAACAGAAAATATTCAATAAATATTCATTGAATGAATGAACTTTTTTAATGGATTATATAAAATCCATGGCACGTGTTGTTGCCCAAAATTCAGAAATAATAAGAGTTAGAATTAGTAGAAATTATACAGAGGATGACATTTTGTGATAAAGTTGCATCATATACAACAAACTAGTTATTAAAGAGGCTAACAGAAAACTTTACTTAGAAGTAGAGCCTAAATTGTGACTCAAAAGAACTCATAAGAATGTTATGCTTTTTATAGGAGGGGCACTTTATAATCACAATAAGAATGTACATGATTATGGGAATAAAAAATATTTTAAGAATAGTTTCTCCAGGAAAACACAAAATTAACAGAAAAGTATTTGATTTCTGTGACTAGAAAAACCTTAAAATTAGGATAAGCTACTGTAATGTCAATTAAGATTAAAATTATTTTAGATTATAATATAATATGGATTAGAATATAATACTGTAAAATGTAAACATTATATAAACATATGAACGAGGCAATACCTTAATGGACAAATGAAAACAATGATTGAATTGGAAAACATGATTATATTTTTTGTGTTATTTCTATTTTGTTTTTGTAATTATATAGCACAAAGAAATATTTGATGTACTATAATTAGGATAACAAGAATATGGCTCTTTAGCAACTGTTAAGCTTGCATAAGAACCATTTGTACAGATTGCTAAAACACAGATTACAGGCCTTACCCCCAGAATTAGATTGAATAGGTCTGCTCCGATATCTAAGAGTCTGCATTTTAATAAGCTCCCATTAAGTGCTGATGGAACTGGTAGAGGGAAAAATTTTGTTTAGGTAATGTTTGACTGTGACATGAATTTTAGATTGTCAACTGGTTAATTTCTTGTTCTCATTAGGTGTCTGGCTAGTTTTGTTTGTTTTTAGCAGTGTGCATGTGGACATAATCCTTCAAAGAATCTACATGCTTCATTATTTTTGTGTTAAACTTACTTTTGAAAAGCAATTTTACTGAAGTATGATTAAAATACCATAAATTGCACATATTAAAAGTATATGATTCAAATTTTTTTCACATATATAAAAATTAATAATAAACTTAACTGTCACTAACAAAAATTTCTTAATTGTTTCAAGAAATGTTACTGGAACATCTGAACTGCCCATGCAAAAATGAATCTAGACACAGACCTTACAACTTCACAAAATTAACTCAAAAGTGGTCAGAGACCTAAATGTAAAATATAAACCTATAAAACTCCTAGAAGATAACATAGGAGGAATCTTAGATGACCTTGGATATAGTGATGACTTTTTAGACAGAAAAACAAATGCATGGAAGAAATAACTGATAAGCTATATTAAATTAAATTAAAAACTTCTGCTCTGCAAAAGATAATGTCAATGAGAAATACAAGCCACAGACTAGGAAAAGGTATTTGCAAAAGACACTCTTGATAAACACCTATTATCCAAAATATGCAAAGGACTCTTAAAATTCAATAAGATGACAATGTTATTTTAAAAAGGGACCAAAGACTTACTTAACAGATATATCACCAAGGAAGACAATCTAAACTAATAAAAGCAGAATAGTAAAATTAACTGTTTCTCCTGGACACCCAACAGCCAATCAGAGTGACTGTATGCAAATCAGCCCAGCCAACATAGCAGCCGCCACTCACGGAGTAAACGGCAGTGTCCGTTGCAGCAGGAGCGAAAGGGAAACTGCCTGCGCTCTGGCTCTCTTAGCCTTGCCTCACAGCAAAACAGAAGAAAACATTTTGCAACAATGTGTAAATCATAGAATCCTCAGGAGCTGAAGCCCGGCCAGTTTAACATTGTGTCATTATAGAAGCAGGAAGGTGAGGCAGAGAGGAGGGTTCGTTACATGTGTAGGCCGCCTTAAAGGAACAGCACCAATTATAGGAGATAAACAAACCCCAGAAACCTGCGTCCAGTCAGCCTTGCTGGGACGTTGGGTCAATGGGAGCTGTGGGCAGCCTGAAAGGCCATCACCCAGGCTGGCCACAACCCAGTGGGGTGAGGGACGTTCCTGGGGGGCTTGGCCAGACTGGAGACAGTCGTCAGCCCTCACCCAGCCTGGTCAGGCATGCCAGCAGGTGGAAATCCCCAGAGGGGTCCCAGCAGGTGGACATCCCTAGAGGGGTCCCAGACTGTGAGAGAGCACAGGCCGGGCTGAGGGACTCCCTCCACCCCGAGTGCACAAATTTTTGTGCACCGGGCCCCTAGTAAGTATATGAAAGGCTGCTCCACATATGGCGTCAAGGAAATGCAAATTAAAACAACAATGAGATTCCACTACACACCCATTAGAATGGCCAAAATCCCAAACAGTGATGACACCAAATGCTGACAAGAGTGTGGAGCAACAGAAACTTTCACTCATTGTTAGTGGAAAGGCAAAATAGTACAGCCACTTTGGAAGACAGTTGGAGGTGTCTTACAAAACTAAATATGTTTTCTAATCCTTCCTATCCTATATAATAAAAGGAAACATGCAAATTAACTGTCCCACTGCTACACTCAAGCCGTGCCCACAAGCCACACCCACCAGCAAATCAGAGTGACTATGAAAATTAACCTGACAAAGATGGTGGTAATTTGCATATGGAGGTGTCAAGCACCCCAGGAGGCGCCGGCAGCTGGGACCATTGCCAGTCCTGGAGGCAAGGCCTGCCATGCCAAACCATGCCTGTGGGCTTCCAGGACCTTGCCAGTGGAGAGCAGAGCAGGAGAGGAGCAGGAGGAGAGCGGGAGGTTTGGAGAACTTGGCAGAGCAGGAGACCACTGGACATAGAGCAGAGCAAGAGAGAGGGTGGCTTGAGGGCACAGCTCCCTCTGTCACCCAAGCTTCCTCATCACAGCTGTGGAAACTGACAGCAGGGAGGTGGAAGTCCCACCCCCACAGAATCAGCTAGAATCAGGTGGAATCAGACAGCTCTCAGTGGCCTGACAGGCAGGACTGTCATTCACCTGCACCATGACAGTAGAGAGATGGGACTATGTCTAAAGAACAACTGTTGATACAATGTAGCTCTGTAGCCAAAAGATGCTGGCGTTATCGACAGAAATTATTTGCAGAGCAGTGTGCGTCTGATCTTGAAAGAAGGTGGTGCCTGCGACAGAATGTATCTGAAAACCAGCTACTAGAAAAACGCTGCTCTCATGCAAAAAAAACACAAAAAACAAAAAAACACACCAACATTATTGACAGAAAATATCTAAAGAGGAACCTGTCTTTGAAGTTGAAAGAGGTGGTGGCCTGACAGAATATGTCTAGAGAACAGTCATCAACAAGTACTACCAATACTGGTAGGAACTGCCATCTCAGCGAAAATGGAGTACATGAGGATGCAATTCTCGAACATAGTTGTGGTGGAATGACTGTTCAATGTGAACTTTGCCTATCACTTAATTTCTCTGATGAAAAATCATCCTATGGGAAATTTACTCGATGTTGTAGCGAAGGGAAAGTCTGTCCAAATGATATATATTTTCCAGATAACTCAGCATAATTAAAAAGATTAATGACAAACGAAGATTCTGACAGTAAAATTTTCATGGAAAATATTCGTTCCATAAATAGTTATTTTGCTTTTGCTTCCATGGGTGCAAATATTGCATCGCCATCAGGATATGGGCCATACTGTTTTAGAATACATGGACAAGTTTATCACCGTACTAGAACTTTACATCCTTTAGATGGTGTTTCTTGGAAGTTTGCTCAACTCTTTATTTTGGATACAGCTGAAGGTACAAGTAAAAGATTAGCAATGCCAGAAAACCAGGGCTGCTCATAAAGACTCATGAGCAACATCAACAACCTCATGCATGAATTAAATGAATTAACAAAATCATAAAAGATGTTACATGAGGTAGGAAAGGAAGCCCATTCTGAAGCAGCATAAAAAGGTATTGCTCCCACAGAAATAACAATGGAAATTAAATACAATTGTAACAGTGACCCGGGTAGATAAAATTCTTCCAGTGTGACTGAGGTTGCTGTCATATTCAGAAACAAAGATGGAGAACCTCTTTTTGAAAGGGATTTCCTCATTCATGGTAAACCAGATCCCAATAATACAAATGCCACTAAAATGAAACAAATCAATATCCTGTTTCCTCAATTAGATTCTTTTTCCACATGGTGAAAAAGGCTGGGGAACAGATATTGCATTAAGACTCAGAGACGACAGTTTAATCGACAATAATACTAGACAAAATGTAAGGACACGAGTCACACAAATGCAGTATTATGGATTTCATCTCTCTGTGCGGGACATGTTCAATCCTATTTTAAATGCAGGAAAATTAAGTCAACAGTTTATCGTGGATTCATATTCAAAAATGGAGGCCAATCGGATAAATTTCATCAAAGCAAACCAATCTAAGTTGAGAGTTGAAAAATATAGTGGTTTGATGGATTATTTCAAATCTATATCTGAAAATGACAATGTGCCAATTGGTAAAATGATAATACTTCCAACATCTTCTAAGGGTAGTCCCATAAATATGCAACAGCGATATCAGGATGCTATGGCAATTGTAACAAAGTATGGCAAGCCCGACTTATTCATAACCATGACATGCAAACCCAAATGGGCAGATATTGAAAACAATTTACAACACTGGCAAAAAGTTGAAAGCAGACCTGAGTTGGTAGCCAGAGTTTTTAATATTAAGCTGAATGCTCTTTTAAATGATACATGTTCGGAAGGCCAGGTGTAAGCTGACAAAAGTCCTTGCACCTGAAGGGACTGATAAGATGCAGTCCCCCACCCACACAGTTTTCCCAGGCTTGCTTGGATGGTGAATTATCAGTAGAATGAGAGCATTCTTTCAAGGCTTTGCCAAGAAGTCTGTAACTATTTACTGAGATATGCTGCACCAAGGATTCTCTCCCTTAGATGTTTAGAGAAACAAAAAATACATTTCTGTTAACGAGCCTCCTATTCAGTGTTTGTGTATAAAAGGCATTACGCAGTTAATAAAGTTGCTGCAGTTGATCAATGACTTGCAGACCTCCTGTCCCCAGCTTTTTCTTGTCTTTCTTTTCTCAGTTCCCACCTCCCTACCTCAGCCACCCTGGTTCACCTGTCAGGCTGGCCCTGACAATTGGCGCCTGAACGCATGGACCTGAGGACTTGGGAATCAGACGGTGAGGAACTCTTCCAGATAAAGAGAGTGCACGCGGAACATTAAGGTAAGGAAGAGCATTTTTTTTTAATAGTCGGGAGTAAAACATGGGACAGCTAGAATCTAGAGAAAATGCGCTTTATGGGCAAATGTTAAAGTCTATGCTTAATAGTAAAGGAACAAAAGTTAGTGACAAACAAGTAGAAAATGTTTTAAAATTCATTTAGGAGGTCTGTCCTTGGTTTCCTGAGGAAGGAACGGTTAACTTAGAAACATGGCAGAAAGTTGGAGAACAAATGTGTAATCATTGTAAGGCCCTTGGGACAAGTAAAACCCCGATTGATGCATTTTCTTTATGGAATTTAATACGGGATTGTTTAGATCCCAGGTGTGACCATAATCAATCATCTATTAAGCCAGGAAAAAAGGAGAAGCAATGTGATGGCATAAAAAAGGGGTCTAAAAAAGAAAGTATATTAAAAAGGAATAATGTAAATTTTAAAGACAAATTAAATCCCCAAGATGAGAAGGATCTTGAGGAAGCTGCCGCCCCTTATCATAATGATGATGCGTGTGTTGTTCAGGCAAAAGAGGAGGAAGAATATTTTTCTGCCGGAACTGAGGAGGATAGTGATATAGAAGATAGATTAGAACACTTTTTAGAAGTATTAAAGCTTCTTGGCAGGAAAAAGAAATGCCGTGGGGGCACTCCCCGCTGTTCTCTGCTGCCTTGTGCAGCACCAGTTCCACTTTCCCCTCTGCAAATGGCTCTACAGGAGGCACAGAAAATTGGTGAAGAATTGGGCATTCACGCCTTCCCTGTTATGGAATGGGTGAACACTAACACGGGACAGCATGAGCGTACTTATGACCCTCTTCCTTTTAAAACCCCGAAGGAGTTAAAAACTGCCTGTGCTCAGTATGGGCCTACTTCCCCTTATATTTTAACCATTTTGGAAACTATAGCCTCAGAGGCTCTTCCACCTAATGATTGGAGAGCTATTGCAAAGGCTTGTTTACCAGGAGGAGATTATCTCTTGTGGAAATCAGAATATGATGAAAAGGCTAAGGAACAAGCCGCTCGTAATCGAGCTGCCCAGATTAATATTTCTTATGAAATGCTAGTGGGAGAAGGAGCCTATGCTGACACCCATAATCAAATTCAATACCCCCAGGGAGCTTATGGGCAAATTAATGGAGCTGGAATCAGAGCCTGGAAAAAGTTACCCACCTCTGGTTGGAAAACAGAGGAACTTTCAAAGATTATTCAAGGGCCAGATGAAAAGTATCAGGATTTTGTCTCTTGGCTATTACAGGCTGTTGGCCGAGTAGTAGTGGATGGAGAGGCAGGCATGTTAATAGTTAAACAGTTGGGGTATGAAAATGCTAACACTGCCTGTCAAGCTGCATTGCGGCCCTATCAAAGAAATGGATTCTCTCAGATTATATCCGCATCTGCGCAGATATTGGTCCCTCATATATACAGGGAGTCGCCATTGCAGCCGCATTAAAAGGAACCACCACTGAAGGAATTCTTCAGCAACAGTTTAACACAGGGAAAAGTCAAATACACAAGTGTTTCACTTGTGAAGGGACAGAACACATGGCAAGGCAGTGTCCCTCTAATAAAGGAAATAGCAAAGGTCTTAAACAGCCTGGACTATGCCCTAAATGTAAAAAAGGAAAACATTGGGCAAAAGACTGTAGATCAAAGGCAGATGTCCAGGGAGATTCCTTGCCTCAGCAGCAGTCGAGAAACTCCCAAAGGGGTCCTGCCCAGCCCCGACAAATAATTGGAGCACTATCTGTTTACCCTCCTGTCCCTGCACCATCTCAAGGCCATCTCCCAGCCTGCCTCAGGGGGCAAATTGGATACCAGAGTTATTCCGAGCAACCCTCGGAAGTGCCGGATTGGACCTTGGATGCACAGGGTGATATGTGTTAACTACAGAATTGGGACCACAGGCCATCCCTACGGGGGTCTATGGACCTACTCCTGAGGGGATGTTTGGCCTTTTACTAGCTAGAAGCAGATTAACTATGAAAGGATTACAAGTTTTTCCAGGAGTAATTGATGCAGATTATAAAGGGGAAATTAAAATTATGGCTTCTGCTCCTAGAAATATCACCATCACCTCTGACATGAAAATTGCTCAATTGATTTTGCTCCCCTTACCTGCCACAGGCAATCTACTCTCCACAGAGCCTCATGGGGCCAGGGGTTTTGGCTCCTCGGACAACGCATATTGGGTACAAGCTATTTCTCATGCAAGACCTAAGAGAACTTTACTTATACAAGGGAAAAAATTACGGGGATTTTAGACACAGGAGCAGATATTTCTGTCATAAGCTTAGCTCACTGGCCTACACAGTGGCCCTATAGGGAAGCCATAACACAACTTCAAGGAATAGGTCAGAGCAACTCTCCTTTATAGAGTTCACAAATGCTAAAATGGCAAAACAATGAAGGTCATTCTGGATTTTTTCAGCCATATGTCTTGTCAGGGATTCCTGTGAATTTATGGGGACGAGACATTCTGTCTGCCCTGGGTGTTGCACTTGTTTCCACCCCAGCTCAGGAAAATTTTTAGGGGGGGGGTCATTGTTTCTCCTGTTATCCATACTGCTGACAAGATATCTTGGAAGTCAGGTGACCCTGTATGGGTAGAGCAGTAGCCCCTTTCCAAAGAAAAAATACAAGCTGCTCATGAGTTGGTACAGGAGCAATTCTTACTAGGGCATACAGAAGAGACTACCAGTTCTTGGAATACTCCTATTTTTATCATAAAGAGAAAAAATAGAAACTGGTGCCTTTTACAAGATCTAAGGGCAATAAACAAGACTATGGAAATTATGGGACCTTTACAGCCTGGTCTTCCTTCTTCTGTAGCAATCCCTAATGGGATGAAGCTATTAGTATTAGATTTAAAGGATTGTTTTTTCACTATTCCTCAGATCCCTCTGATTGTAAACGATTTGCATTCAGTGTCCCATCCACTAATTTTCAGGAACCCATGTGCCGGTATCACTGGAAGGTATTGCCTCAGGGAATGGCTAATAGCCCTACTATGTGTCAAAAGTTTGTTAGGCAATTCGAGAAGTTCGAGGGAAACACCCACATGCTTGTATCACACATTATATGGATGACATTCTTTTAGCTCACTATACAGAATGTCAATTAGAACAAGTGTATGGTGACTTACAACAAGCTCTTCTTAAATCTGGATTAATTATTGCACCTGAAAAAGTTCAGAGACGAGACCCTTACTTATATCTTGGCTATATCATAGAGGGAAGAAAAATTCGTCCTCAAAAGATTCAACTCAGGATAGATAAGCTAGAGACTTTAAATGATTTCCAAAAATTTTTAGGGCATGTCAAGTAGATTAGGCCTACTTTAGGCATAACTACTAATGACCTTAAACCTTTATTTGATATTCTTCGTGGGGATAGCAACCTGCTCTCGCCTTCTCAACTTACTCCTGCAGCTCACAATGCTATCTGCCACATAGAGGCTGCCTTACAGGAACAATTTGTACAAAGAGTTGATTATTCACAGCCGTGGTTGTAGTTAGTATTGGCTACACCAGTATATCCTACTGGCCTCTTATGGCAACAGGGACCTTTGGAGTGGATTCATCCGCACTCCTCCCCAAAAAAGGTAGTTTATCCTTACTCAGAAGCAGTAGCAGATCTTATTTTTGCAGGACATCTCAGATCTCTGGAACTTTTTGGTCAAGAGCCCCATACCATTGTAGTACCCTATTGAGCTCAACAAAGGCAATGGCTATTTCATATGGACGATAAATGGCCACTTTCTCTCCTAGGTTATCAAAATATAGTGGACTCTCATTACCCATCTAATAAACTCATACAATTTTTTACAGAATACTCCTTCATTTTCCCCAAAGTAGTCAAGACTCAACCAATTCCTCATGCAGCTTTAGTGTTTACTGATGGTTCTAACAATGGCACAGCTGCCTCGGTTATCAATAATCAACCTTCTGTTTTTCAGACTAATCACATTTCAGCACAACACGTGGAGCTGGAAGCAGTACATCAAGCATTACTCAAACTTTCCACTCAATCTTTTAACCTTTACTCAGACTCTCGTTATATTGTAAATATTATCATTCATTTAGAAACTGCTAATTTACATGACACTGACCGATCTGAAGTAATTACTCTTTTACTACAGGTTCAGGCCTTACTCAGAAACCATTCTCACCCCTGTTTCTTTGGCCATATACGAGCTCATACGGATTTACCTGAATCTCTCTCTGCAGGAAATACTTACGCTGATCACCTTACTAAAGCTGCCTATCTCGCATTATCTCCTTTTAGACGCAGCCAAAGCTTCACATTCTCTCCATCATCAAAATGCCACTGGCCTATGTCAGCAGTTTCGAATCACAAAGGAACAGGCTCGGCAAATTGTTAAACTCTGTCCTCAATGCCCTCTAACCACATTTATTCCTCCCACAGAAGGGGTCAACCCACGAGGCTACAAACCAGGACAATTAAGGCAGATGGACGTGACCCATATTCCATCTTTTGGAAAACAAGCTTATGTTCATGTTTCTATTGACACTTTTTCTGGTTTTATTTTTGCAACCCCTCGTACAGGTGAAGCCGCTAAACATGTTATTGCTCACTGTTTACAAGCTTTTACTATCCTAGGCATTCCTTACACCATAGGACTGACAATGGTCCTGCCTATACCAGTGCTGCATTCCAGAAGTTTTGTACTACTTTTAGAATCCAGCATAAAACAGGCATCCCATACAATCCTCAAGGGCAGAGAATAGTTGAGCGAGCTCATCAAACCTTGAAAAGGCAAAGTGAAAAAATAAAGAAGGGGGAGTATGTAGATACTCCTGCTAACATGCTTAACAGAGCTCTTTTCCCTTAATTTTTTAAATGGTGATGCTCAAGGCAAAACCGCAGAATGGCAGTGGTCCTCACTGTCCAGATCCCATCCTTGAGTACGGTGGAAAGACTTACTTACAGGACAATGGCATGGCCCCTGTTCTAATATGGGTTCTAGGGTCTGTTTGTGTATTTCCTGAAGGGGACTCTGAGCCCCGTTGGATCTCCAGCCGCTATGTCCGGCCCTTCCAAGGTCAAGATGAAAGACAAAGTGGTGGAACAAGAACTCACTCCACCATTCAAGAGGCTGCGGATCAATCCACCAGCGCTTGCGCCACCACCCCAGCCACGGAGATCACGGGCGACCCTGAGAGCATCTCCACCAACTTGGGGACAGTTGAAGAAGCTGACAGCAGAGGCCGAGACCATGATCATTCGCCAAGGGGCACAATGAACTGCTGAGACTTTGTTTCTTGCCATGCTGTCAATTGTAGCATTGGAATCAAGTTCGTAACCACCTGTTAGCAGTTTGTGATCAAACTGACTTTACTTTAGATGTTAGTAGACTACACGGAGAGATTCAAGCTATTAATAATGCAGGTTCTGCTTTGTTGCCCCCTGGTGAAGTAGCACAGAATATTTTTAATGAAATTCAAAGCCTTATGTCTTTTCATGGGTTACATTCTTTTATTTGGTCTCTGGTAATTATTGTTATCCTTGCTCTCACTATTTTCTGTTTACTTCCAGTCTGCTTCCGAACCATCGGATCCAGCATCTGATCCCTGCAAATAGGACTACATGAACTTCACCTAAAAAACAAAGAAGGGTGATCTGCAGGAGGCCAGGTGTAAGCTGACAAAGTCCTTGCACCTGAAGGGACTGACAAGATGCAGTCCCCTACCCACACAGTTTTCCCAGGCTTGTTTGGATGGCGAATTGTCAGTAGAATGAGAGCATTCTTTCAATGCTTTGCCAAGAAGTCTGTAACTATTTACTGAGAAATGCTGTACCAAGGTTTCTCTCCCTTAGATGTTTAGAAAAACAAAGAATACATTTCTGTTAATGAGCCTCCTATCAGTGTTTGTGTATAAAAGGCATTACGCAGTTAATAAAGTTGCTACAATTGATCAACGACTTAAAGACCTCCTGTCCCCAGCTTTTTCTTGTCTTTCTTTTCTCAATTCCCACCTCCCTACCTCAGCCACCCTGGTTCACCTGTCAGGCTGGCCCTGACAACCTGTAAATTCCATTTACTTCGCAAAGTAATAACTAAAATTCATGTCATTGAATTTCAGAAATGCAGACTGCCTCACACTCACATATTATTGATATTAGATAGTGAGTCTAAATTACATTCCTCTAATTAATTCCCTGTCAATGTGCACGAATTTCATGAACCGGGCTACTAGTATTTATTATTATTATTATTATTATTATTATTATCCTTTTTTCCCTTTATTAAGATATTACAAATGTGACCTTATCCCCCCAATGTCCTCTCAC